>VONZ01000054.1:752500-825000 GCA_012976165.1 Labeo catla | reverse complement strand
ACGACTATAATGTGTTATACTTGTCAGTCCTCATAAACATGAATGTGTGATTATAAATAAGTGCTGAAGTGAATTATGAGTACATTCAAGCAATTTAGACTCAATGAGGGTTGGTAAGAGGGTGTGGTCCTGGGAAAAAACCTCAGTCTATTGGCCGGATCATCATACGGACTGATTTGAGTGAGTAGAACCCGCCTCCATACTCCGCCCAGAAGATCCCATCCTGGAACTTGCTGCGATACACGCCGCCAGAGTACCACACGCCGTTCAGATTCGTTTGACCACACGCGTTGTACCACCAGCCGCCTTTGTGGAAATGAGCACAGTTGCCTGGGATTAAAGACGATGGAAAAGAGAACGCAATGAGTTGGAATGATAAAACACTTTAGAAGCTTTTGATCTTGTTGAAACCAATTCTAAGACTAGTCCAAGCCTTTTAAGCAACCAGAAACAGGTTTAAACTAGTGCTGTCAAAATTAGTGCGTTAACGCAGGCGATTAATTTTCCAATTTAATGGTGTTAAAAATATTTAACGCAGTTAGCGCAGGGGTGGGGCTAGGGTTGGCCACCCCACTCACAACTGCTGTTTCTGTGTTTTTTTTTTTTTTTTTTTTTTTTTTTTTCTTGACAAGAATTTTGTTTATTTGTTCAGAACATCTTTACAGTTTAAATTTAGTGTTTGATAACTTTATTCGGTTTTTGTATATTTCCTACTTGAAAGGGCGCAGGTAAATAATGGGTTTATGTAATATTAGTTTCAGTGATACTTTTAACAAATATTAAAAATATACTGTCTTTGTTGTTTGTACATTAATTTGAAGATTGAATGTTAAATGATTGCAATATAAAAGCATATTTAAAAACATAAATTTTAAAATGAGTAATCGTGATTAATCGCAGAAAATGTGTGAATAATTAGTATGTTTTTTTTTTTTTTTAAATGTAATCAGTTGACAGCACTAGCAACAGGAACTCTGAAACACACCAAGAAATGTTCTGAATTTTACCAAACCTTTATAGCTGTGGACAGTTTCTTCAGCAGTTATCCTATTGACTGGCTGCTAGCATCTAACCTGTAAAGGCGTCTTTATCCCGGTCAAGCGTTGTGAAGGGTTTTCCATTGTGGCTCGTAAGGGAGTCTCCGGCATTGCCCTGGTAGGTGCCCAGTCTTAGCCTGAAGGCTTCACTCTCAGACTCCAGATGGAAGCTGCTGTACTCTGCGTACACCTTCTTTCCAACCCAGTCCTCCAGCTCCACCAGCAGTTTGTAGTCCCCCTGCTTGGCTAGATTATAGATGTTCTCCAAGCCCAGCCAGTGTTCTCCATCTATGTTCCCAAAGCCTTTCTGAGTGGGAGAAGGAGGGAGGAAACGAGAGAAACCGTAATAGAGACAGAGTATGTGACAAAGAAGTTTGATCTTTTCTCCAATGGAAATAGTTAGTCTGAGTCTTGAGCGTGTTTAGTGGATTTATGTGCGTTTCCCCCACTGTTTGCAGTTATTCTACTTGTTTTCATTTCATTTGTGTCACTGAGGGGGATTTGAGGTATATTTCTGTAGTAGGCCTTCGACTCTGGAGTTACAATTCACTCATCTGGCACTCAACTGACTAAATCGGTGAAGTCACACTCCCAGGACAGACTTTGCAGGGAACATGAGAGCTACTTTATAAAGGCATAACTGGATTTTTCCACTGATTTCAGCAGTGTACAAGGTGAAATTGTCATTTTCGGTCCATTGCTTTTGGAAAGGGATTGAATTATGCGCTTTGTTTCTACAAGCCTCCTATATATCACAGCTATAGTTATTTGGTTTCCCTGAACTAAAGGTGAAATGTCTTTTTCTGTGTCTCGTTCAGCACTAATGCTTAAAAAAACATGAAATTGTAAATTTACTTAAAAAAAAAATTAGAGAGATACGTTGTCTCTGTGCTACTTTGATGTTCTAATTTGAACAGTGACCTTACTTGACCTGAAAAGTCTTGAGAACCAGTGACCTACCCGTAAATCACCGATGAGCCTTCCTGGGAATCTCATCACACATTCCATCTATCTTACTAATTCACTTACACGCTGACACGACAGGGATGTGGAGCAGTTATGTAAATGCAGACGACGTGGCTGTCTTCCTATTTTCCTGTTTCTTATCGGAATACTTAAGAAAAGTTGGATAAATAGTCAGCAGAGGACTTTACTGCTGGTTGATTGTCTTAGTGTTGCAAGCTCTGGTAGATGTGTTGTGGGCCTTTACCTTATAGTTCTCCCAGTTCCTGAAGAAGTTAACAGATCCATCTTTCCTTCGCTGAATTACGGTCCAGCCTCCGTTGTCTAATTTATGTTCGCACCAGGCCTGAATCAGTTTATCATTGCCCTCTGCCTTTAACAGATACATCCCACTGGTGCTGTGTCCCGCCTGCCGCACCTGGAAACAGTCTCTGAATGGGCCTGAGGTAGACAGGGAGAAAAGAAAACTGGGTTTCTCATTTCAATGTATCATATCTGGACCAATGCAGTGACAATGATAATGGCTATTTGCATTCATAACATGAGTTACGCATTCCGACTAGCACATAAATTATTTCAGGTTCTCTTCTGTGTTTGCGTTTGTTTTGAGCAGATGTGAGTTAAAATGTTACGTTTATGCTGTGTTTGCACTATATCTAATGTCCTTGTACATTAATATCTTGCCCTTTTTGTCATGTCTTTGTTTTCTCATGATGTTCATGTCTTCCTTTCTTCAGTCAAAAAGAAATTAAGGTTTTTAAGGAAAACATTCCAGGATTTTTCTCCATATGGTGGACTTCAATGGGGATCAGAAGGTTGAAGGTCCAAATTGTAGTTTCAATGGAACTTCAAAAGTCTCTATATGATCCTAGCTGAGGAATAAGTGTGCTATCTAGCAAAACAATTAGTCATTTTCTTAAAAAAAAAAAAGTACAAATTTATATACTTTTTAACCACAAATGCTTGTCTCGCACTAGCTCAATGCATTACGTAATCACACTGGAAGTCACGTGTGATGTAGGCGGAAGTACCAACCAGCAAAGAAAGTCAAACGCCCTTTACAAAAAAAGGTAAAATAATGATGTTGAACTATTATTTTGAAGGTGGAGGAGAAAATGAGATGGGGTTTATCGCCCTACCTTACCTTTTTGAACCAAAGTACACAGATAAAGAACTAACAAGGTGTGACCTTTCCAACATGATTACATAATGCAGACGTGCATCCCAGAGCTAGTGCAAGATGGGTATTTGGGGTTAAAAAAAAATGATATCAGTTTTTTTTAAGAAAATGACCAATCATTTCACTAGATAAGACTCCTACTTTGAACTCGTGGTTCAAACCTGCAGTCTTTTGAACACATAGAAGTGTCTGATGAGTTTAGGGAATTTTCCTGACCATAGAGAGACACTGTTGTCTTAACTAAAAGCTCTCCCTGTAGGGTCTGTTCGTCTCTGCCCAGGGTACTCCAGATTTGGCTGAAAGATAAATACCCTGCTCTGTCCTGATGAAGTTACCATGCCCAGACACCAGCTCAGGCCTTGTGTGACTCCCGCTTCCTTTGGTTATTTTCCGCTCATTTTTCTTTTTCCTCTTTACTTTGAGCTTAAGCTAAAATCATTATCAGTCATATAGGGGTGAGCCAGAGATGTAGAGAGGAAGAAAGAGAAAGAGAGATTCCCCTCTGCCAAACTCTCTTTTGGGCGGTATGGTTGGTGAGTTGTATAAGAGGAGTTTTCCTGCGTTGAGAGGAAGCTCTTCAGTAGCTCTAGCTGTGCTGAAACAGCTGCGTTAACCAGCCAGGTCCCAGTGTGGCCCTGACCGCCTGTCCATGAATGACAACCATTGAGCTCATACAGACAGGCATTGTGCCTGGCGGCTTCGAGCGGCAGACGTCGGCAGAGAGGGGGAGTGGGCGTTTTCTAAGCTTCGGTCCAGGAGGACCCTCAAACAGATCTGTATCTTAGAGTCATCCAAGACTACTCTCTAAGCAGCTTCTGTTTTTTCAGTAATGATACATTTTCATCAGCCAAAAAAAAGTAGTACTGTACAACCCTGGAGGTTATAAGAGTGTTTTGCTTTGGTCAGCTGTGGTTGTAATTCTCCATGTACTGGGTGAAGTGGGCTACGCTGAGCAGTCATTAGCGGTCAATCGGGAGAAAATCGGCCCCTATTGAGTTGCCTTGTCCACATGAGAGGCTGGACTCTGGAGCCAGTTGCTTCAGGAACTTAGAGATTTTATGATTGTTTAAGTCTTGGGTTGAGACTAAAGATCTGCTGGATAAGCAGTGAAGATTGTTTATTATGAACTGTCGGTATGTGAGGGAGAAATGGAATTGGAGAAAGCTACCAATGGAGGTTGTGTTTGGAGAGGCTGGTGGTTGTGATATTTATACACCTACTCGAGACTTTATCACTAAAGGCTGTAGTCCAAAACTACCATCTCACACTCGTACATGTCCGCTAATTTGGCCTGCCAGGTGTGGGGTCTTACAGAGTGCAAGTGCTGCTTCTGACAAAGTCAGAATTGGAAAATTGTTGATGTTTTCCATTGTGTTCATGGAGCTTGAGTAATGAGATGAGTCAGATTTTATTTTTCCTCTCTTAAGACTGTAGCTGTTCTAAAACCAAGTGTGCTGCACACCGAAAGCTTGTACTGAGAGGCATTAGTTTAGAAACATTCTGATCCCAGTTTAAATTAGTTATGAGAGTGTCAAAAATCATTTCAAATCTGTTGTTTATGAGGCTTTGTGACCTTAGAATGTAGCTCCCTTTGTAGGCAGTATAAAGCCAGGTAGCTCATTAAGTTTTGGAACAGGGCTGCTGCCCTTGTACCTTTGCCTCAAATTACAAAATTTATGACTTTCTTTTAAGTAATAGACTTACACGTTTCATTTCCAAAACAGACACACACACATTCTCCCTCTGTATTTCATATGTAGTCCAGCGTGTGTAGTAAAATGTTTTATGGTATTGCCATATGGTATTTACTGACAGTTACATGGCTGTAAAACCTGTCTTGCGGGGATGTGGTTTTAAAAATGACTGCATGAATATGGACCTTATACTGCTAAGAATTGCAGAACAGAGAGATAAAACTGCTAAGTGAATAATATGAAGTAGCAAAATCTACTTAAGATGCAAAGCTGGGTACTCTATATTACTAGAAGTATAGTGTTTTCTTGCATAAGTGTTTATGCCATTAAGCTTAGCTTAAAGTGCTGTCACAATGCTGCACCAGTGTGTCTTATTTTCTTGTACACTTAAAACTCTCAGAATGAAAAGTCCATATGTACTCTCACAGTGTACTTCTCCTTCACTGTCTTTTAGTAGTCATAAGTAATTGCAGAATTAGTAGGATTAGTAGATTTAGTAGGGTAGGATCATGTACTTGCTTATACAGACATTGAATTTCTCTCATTGTCTGTCTTATGTCTGCTGATTTCAACTGCTTGTCACATTTTTATAGCAAATGTTATCATGGAAACTTCGATGTGTTTGATCGAGAGTAAAAAACCTAGGACTAGTTCACAAAAGTAGGTTTTTAACATAATTGAGAATAATTAATGAAAGATTTGATTGACATGGGTCGAACATGCCTACCGAGTTTCATTCTGATTGGCCTTCGTTAATCCTGTCTAATAGGTGCTCAAATTTCATTGGCCAGTGATGGCCATGTTTTTTGAAATACGCAAATGTCCTCAGACACTTGTGCCACTTTTGGACAAAGACATTGCACATAAGTTTTCAAGTCGATTGGACCAACGTTTGCGTAGTTCTAGATGTTTTATGCTTTTTTCCACTTTATAGTGCCACCAAATGGCCAAGCTGTGCATGTTGTTGTTTTTTTTTTTTTTTTGACCAAAGATTGAGTTCTTACACATGTGTCCTGAGTTTGGTGAATATATCTCATTCCTTTCAAGAGTTATAGCCTTTTTAGTAAAATTGGCCCACCTTTTTCCAAACATTTTGATGTCCCTTTGTGACAGTGAGTCGAAATTTCAACTTTTTTTTCATAATTATTGAAATTCATTGTCCAGAGAATCTTTCTGCACTGGTTTGGTTCCAGTCCGGTTTTGCAAAGGTTTAGTTTGCAAAAGTAGGTTTTGGACATAACTTAATTTTGCGGAAAGATTTCAAACGTATTAGATTTCTTGGCAGAGGCAGTATCACTATCCTGCAGGTGTGTTAAAGGAGGAAAATGCTTTGGCTGGTTAAGTGCTTGAAGAGGTAATCTTGTAGATTTTGTTGCATATTCTTGTTCTTATGTGAAACGTCAATCCTTACTGGACGTGATATTTTTATGCACACAGAAGCCCAGTTCAAGCTTAGACTAAGAGTTTATCCATTTCACTCTTGTCTGACCCTCTTTAATTTACTTCAGATTTTTTAGGGAGGATTGTGTGACTGCGTGTTTTCACGTGTGCACTCAGGAATCCATGAGCTCATATTTTGTTTTCATGGGCTGCCAGAGAGGATTCTGCAGGAGCGGAATGGAGGATTCTAAGATTTGTCTCAGTAACTTTTGGCATTACAACACTGTGCAGTCTGTTCTCGGCTGTGTGTTCATGCTTTAGAAGGATAACGGCTCAGTGCCACTTTGACTGGAGACACGTAGTGCCACCGGGGGAAATGCAACATCTTCAGTGGCACAGCAGTTGTACAGTATCCCATTTATTATTTCAGTTTTCAGAGAGGTGGTCACGTGTGTGTCCACTGTGCACCCTTGATGGAAACTTTTGCAAATCCCATAATACTGGCACCACAATAAACTGCTATTTAACGATTTATGAGGCATTTTGTTACCAATAAGTGGACAACGAGAAGGATTTAGGTCATTAAGGTGACTGAGAGAGTGGGAAGTGGGTTATTAACAAGTCATAAGCCATCAAATTTGTGGCCACAACATACTCTACTCTTGGCTCATGTGCAGTAACTGCTGGGTTGCTACCACAACATTTTGTGTGGCATTGTAGCATAGAGTGATACCATATCTCACCTGAAGACCTGACACTGGACTACCAACACAAAAACCTTGACAGGAATAGACTTCTCATGATCTTCTAGAATTCTTTTACCCCCCTTGTCCCTGGTCACTCACCATCCGAAGTAAGGGTGCCTTGTGGAGGTGGTGGGATTCCCAGCGGGTCGGGCGTTGGAGCATCCATTCGTGATCCTCTAGGAAAGGCTCTGTTGTTGTTGTCCCTCTGAATCTCATTGGTGAAGCGATTGTTGTTTGCTGGAATGCTCTCCGGCACCACCTGCACCAGCGGCGGAACTGCTGGCAGATCTTGACGTCCATATCCACGAAGACAACGATCCTCCAGAGCGGCGATGAGCACAGATTGGTTGTTAACTGTGGCAGCAAGGCCTGCGAAACGTAGCTCCAGTTCTTTGTAACGGGAGGCCAGACGGAGCATCTCTGTGGTCACGTTTAACACACGGTTCTCTAGTTGCGCCAGTTCCAGGGAGTTGTCTCTCTTGCGGATAATTTCATGAAGCAGCTGCATGTAGAGCTGAGTCACTCGGGAATTCATGTTACGAGACTCCTTGCGCAGAAGCTTCATCTCATTTACCAAGTTCCCATCCACGTCCGCCACTATTTGCAGCATCTCGATCTCCCGCCGCTGCTTGGATAGGACCTCCCGCACATCAGCAATGTCCATACGTGTCACCCGGTCTTTGTCTGGCTCAGGCCCTGTGGCAGAGGCGCAGATCGGCCCTGTGATCTTCTGCTGGGGTACCAAGAAAGTGTAGGAGCACTTCTTGGAGTCATCGGCGGGTGCTCGCCGTTGTCGAGATTGTGTGAGTGCATTTCCTGAGTGGCTCTTGCCGAACAAGCAGATGGAGAGGCAGAGCATGATGCCCATGCACCATGTTACGTCTCTCATGGTTGCTTCTGTTAACGCCTCACCTGCTTTTGTTGGTTTCTTCAGTTTACCCTTATGTTCCTAGACCTCCACAAAGTGGTAAATCCAATGCTTCACCCTTAAGGAGAAAGAAAAGCAGCTGTCAGTCAGGTGTCATGTGCATCATCAGCTTGTTTGTCTTATGCAAGCTACATTAGCATTTAGTTTTACTGTTCTAGACATCACCTTGCAGGTGATTTAATGCCTCTAGACTTTGCCTCAGAAGAGCCATTTAGAAGTCAACAAGATTCACAGAATGAATTAACCTCAATAAGAATTTCCTGTTTACTAAGCCAAAGGGGATGTGACAAAGACGTCACATTGCTGACAACTACAAACGAGGAAAGAGAAATGGTGAAAGAAGGGAAAAGAATGGGCATTTTTTGCCAAGCATATTCTGGTGCCAACTCCACAGCAGTGGACAACCACAAGGACTATCATTGGGCCTGACAAGACCTGTACAGTCAATGTTTTAATGGAATGCTGCCATGAAAAGTAGGTGTATTAGTAGTTCAACATGGTGTACAACCTTTACCCCTTCTGTTCTCACAGACACCCTGCTATGCTCTTCAGTCTTGTCTCAGACGTTTAAATCAAACACATATTGCACACACTTTACATTCTCCACTAACACATGCACATATCCAGATGCTTCACATCCTCCGCTAGCAGTTCATCACTCCTCTGATGTCATCACCATGGCATTTTATACACAAACCCATCTTAAGTGTGGACTATAACCGTTCTCCTGCCCTTGTACCTCCTGCTCTGTAACGTACTACCCCCTTCACCACCTCTCCAGGGTTCAGAGGATCACATTCCTAGGTGCTTTAACATCCTGCTGTGTATCCCACTCTGCAGGGTTCAGTATTTAACAATCTCCAACTCTTGAGTATCTCAGCATGTCTTCAGTATTTGGCTTAGCGGCACTCTCCGGGAGCTGCGTTAGGCTCCTCTAATCCTAGTATCACCTTTCCCTCCATGCTGAGCTCTGTTTTTCATCAACACCTAGATGTGCTCTTTCAGGTCCCCCTCCCTGTTTATACAGACACATATTTCAGTCAGCAATTCTGCCATCTGTGCTGCGAGACCAAAGACGTGTCTGCAGATCCAATACATTCTACATACACCACACAGTGAATAACAAAGGTGAAACTGTCTCTCTGCTTCAGCTTCATTGGAACACCATATTGCCTCTATAAGAATGTGTTGCTGACATTTTAATTTGGCAGAGAGTTAGATCTGGACAGCAGAGTCCCTCTCAGTTTTCAAGAAACAATTGAAAACCCATCTCTTTCTTGGGCATCTAATTGCATTCTCATGTTTTACTTTTTTCTATCCTCTCCTTATCCCTTATTTCCATTCCTGTCCTAGCTTTTACTATTCTGAACAATGACATAAACCTTGTATAACTGGCACTTCTCATGTTTATTGCCATCGTATGTTGAATCTTTTGTTGCATTCCTCAACTGTAAGTCACTTTGGATAAAAGAGGCTTCCAAATAAATAAATGTGAATGTAAGAGCACTGGAACATTTTGAGAGATGAAACTGTGAATTTTTACTTCTTTAACTTTAGCAAGGTCAATAACTTCAAATTTCACCAAACTGATTACTTACTAAAAACTCCTACAGATCATGTTTTCATATCATTTTAAGCCTTATTTTGACATTAAAGGATGGTTAAGTCTAAGTGTGTGAGTTTTTTGCTTACTTTTTTAAAATTAGTCTTCCAGAATGCGGAACACACACAAACACAAGAGGCGGGATTTATTGCATGAACCAATCACAGATGAACATAACCAGTCATATCCAATCATATCGTAATGTTAAAACACAGTGGGCTCAGGGGAGGTGAGAGAGACGCGGACTCCCGCTGTAACTTTACCTGCTGGTGTTGCTGTTGGACAGTGTTTCTTTAGAAAAATTTGTGATTTATACTTTTTTTTTTTTTTTTAAATATTGGTGTTTTGTTTTTTACTATACATTTTTGTCTCATTCAGTATTTTGAGGAGGCACTGCCTCTTTTACCTCCTCTGAGGAGACACCCCTGGTAAGTAGCCTCTGTGGAGATCCTTTGTATTTGTTTGCTTAAAGGTCCTACTGTCTGATTCTAACCGCTTGTAGTCAGTAATCTAAAGCTAACCTGAAATTCTTAGGGGTAGGTTTCAAAACGTCTGATTCTTTATTTCAAAGCGTAAAGTGAAATGAAAAAAACAGTCAAACACAGCCTAGTTGTGGCTGACCTAATCATGCACGGTGGAGCATTTTGACACTGCAGGCTCCCGACTTTGAGAAGAAAGCTGTGTGGAGTGAAGAGATTAGAAAGGGAGAAGAGCGTAAGACAAGGCTTTAAGGAAAATCTGGGCTATGGTGCAGAAATTGGGTCACATACATAATCGTCCTTCTGGCCGGTCTGCCAAACAAGACACCTGGCCTTGAACCTGACTTCATGGGAAAAGAAGATCTTGTGCAGTCCAGAAACTTGCTGATTTGTCTTCATTTGTGTCTGCCTCTATTTTCATCACTTTCTCGCACTCTCGCTTTCAGGAACCAAACTTACTCAACCTAATTATCTCTAACCATCCACAGACACTAAGTCAACTGCACTCCCTCCTGTAATTTTTCACAATTTCACAATTTTTCAAAATATTTTTGGCTTGTGCATAGTAATGGGCAGCTAACATATCCAGAACAGATGTGGGAATGTTGGTCTACGCCAAAATACAATGGTTTAGGACACTGTGGTTCGGAATGCTAACCTGAGAGATTAAGAGGAAAACTCTTACCTTCTAATTTGCTTATTTTTCTCTCCCTCCCTTCAACCATAAAATGGACGGCTGCGTTTGTCTCCGTTACTCAGTTTCTCAACCTTTCACCTTCACTAATGAGTGGCAATAGACATCTAAGGTATGCGTTTGCTCATGGCTACACAAGATGTGCACCTCACTATAAATAATTAATCTAACACTTTTGTGTCACAACTCATGAGTATCAGATAGTGCTGTCAAATTGATTAATCGCGATTAATCACATCCAAAATAAACAGTTGTTTGTGTGCTGTCTATATTTATATGTATATATAAATACAAACACATACATATGTTTAAGAAATATATGTACATATAAATATACATAGTACACATTATGTAAACAAACACTTGTTGTGGATTAATCGCAATTAATTGCAATTAATCGCAATTAATCGATTTAATAATAATCTAATAATCTCATTTAACAGTATTCAGTTCCTCTAACGCAGCTAGTAGCACCAATGCCAAGGTCATGGGTTCGATTCACAGGAAACACCCAATCTGTGTGTATTTTGAAGTGTTTATTTGAATATCACTTTGGATAAAGTAAGAGCCTGCCAAATGAATAAATGTAAATATTAACATTTTGTCAGCTGTTATAACAATTTTCAGTATCATCATGCTTCTCCTCTGGGCTGTCAGACTTAACCCAAGGTCTCACCCTCTGGCACTCAGAGTTGTCAGTAGCTAGTACAGTCAGTTAGCTAGCAAGCTTAGGTTAATGTAATTAGTTTTTAAATGTGGCTTTTGTCAACTTTGTTCTTGATTTGGCTGAAGCTTAGTACCACCACTGCTCTATGGTGCTCCCAGTGGCTCACTGCCCTTTCCCCACCCATCTGAGTCATACATCTCCACGCTCTATACAATCAACTCACTGTTCCCATGATTCATTTCATCATCCTCTTTAGCTTTGATGTGCTGTATAGACAGCTGTGACCCTTTACTGTTCCAGCCAATTGGCTCTTCATGTGATGTTAGTAGCCATAATTCACAGAGCCTCCAGAACGGCCTCCAGACTGTTCTGATACCCCTGGGTTCCTCGGGTGTTTTTACGAAGTCAGTATCACTGTTATGATGTCACCAGCCAGTGTAGCACATTAACATTTAATCCGCTTTCTTGTTTTCATTGGGTTTGACTGTGCTAGCATCAGTCATGGTGGCTGTCGAAGACTAAATCTCTGCGGTTCCTCTGCATTAGGCATAATTTAGTTGTTCAATGAGCATGTTCTTGTGTTTAAAGTTGTGAGGCATGGAAGTTATCAGTGATGTGTTGTTTTTTTTTTTAAATTGTGTTTTAAAACTTGGTGCTCCTGTGCAAGACAATGAAAAAAATAGCAAGACTTTGCACAACAGGTAAAGTCGTCAGCTCATTTTTACGCAGTTAAAAAGCAAAATCAAAACACATTCTTTCATCCAGCTGTGCTGGTTGTATTTCTTTGAAAAAATGTGCTCGTTTGATGTTACAACGAGTCTTAAAACTTTTTTAGCATCCCATTAGTGACTAGTTTAATGGATTAGTTCACTTCCAGAATGAACATTTCTTGATAATTTACTCACCTCATTGTGATCCAAGATGTTCATGTCTCTTCAGTCAAAAAGAAATTAAGTTTTTTGAGGAAAATATTTCAGGATTTTTCTCCGTATAGTAGACTTCAATGGGGACCAACTGGTTGAAGGTCCAAATTGCAGTTTCAATGCAGCTTCAGAGTGCTCTACATGACTCAACCGAGAAAGTGTTTTATGTAGTGAAACAATCATTAATTAAAAAAAAAAAAACAAAAAAAAAAACCCCACACAATTGTACATATTTTTTAACCACAAATGCTGTTCTTGCACTAACTGTGAAGAAAGTCAAACACCCTTTACAAAAAAGGTAACAACGATGTCGGACGATTTTCAAGTTGGAGGAGAAGATGAAGTGGAGTTTTTTTTACCCTATTTTTTGAACTGGAGTAAATAGACGAAGAACTAACTGTGAAACTTGACCTTTCCAGTATATATACACATAATGTGTATATATATATATATACATAATGCATGAAGTCACGGATGCGCATCACAGAGCTAGTGCAGAATAAACGTTTGTGGTTAAGTATATAAATTGTATTTTTGTTTATTTATTTATTTATTTTTTTTGTAGAAAATGAATGATCGTTTCACTATATGAGACTCTTATTCTTTACCTGGAATCGTATAGAGCCCTTGAAGCTGCACGGAAACCACTTTGGACCTTCAACCCAAATTAATTTCTTTTCAACTGAAGAAAGACATGAACATCTTGGATGACATGGGGGTCAATAAATTATTAGGATTTTTTATTCTGGAAGCAAACTAATCATTTAAGACGATGTGTCAAGTTAAAAGACATTTATTTTATTTTATTTTATTTTTATTTTTTTTAAATACCCTGCCAGTCAAAAGATGAGATGTCAAGGTTAAAGTTGTTTGACTTTTAAAAATACACACCCAATCATAAGTTTGAGAGTTCTGTAATTGTTACATATGAGTATAAAATGAGTAATAAAAGATTGATCTCAAAATCATACAGTCATTGTTGGAAAGGCTTCAAAAACACAAGAATGTTGAAACACCAAAAAATTTGTGGAACCTGAAGGATTTTTCTGAAGAACAGCAGGCAGTTTAACTGCTCAGGGCTCATGAACAACTATCACTAAATTAATGATCAACAGGTAACAACACAGTATTAAGAATCAAGCGTATGTAAACTTTTAAACGGGGTCATTTTTAAAAATTCAACTCTTTTCTCTTGTGGTCTATATGTAAACATCTTTTATGTAAAATATCTTATTCAGGTCAGTACTAAATTTTAAAAAATAACATCCATTTTGTATGATCCCTCTTACTTTGGTCAAATAATTAACATTTTACAGATTCTGCAAGGTGTATGTAAACTTTTGACCTCAACTGTATTTGGTGAAGAATACAATAAACGGTAATATAGTGAAAATGATTACAATTTAAAATGTTTTCTATTTTTTAATGTTTTAAAATTATTTCTTTAATGACAAAGCTTAATTTTTAGCATTTCAGTGTCATATGATTATTATAGATGCTAATTGTAATAATGTTCAACAATATGGCTTTTTACTGTATTTTTCAGTAAATAAAGCAGTCTTGCAGAGCTGAATAGACTTCTTTAAAAAAAAAAAAAATAATAATAATAATAATTTATCCAAACTTTTGACCGGTAATGTATATCTCTCCACTGCATTCTGTTCCTTTGCACTCTAATGCCTTTAGACCACAATAACATGTACTGTGTAAACAGTCCTATAGAATATCATTATGGAAACTGCTGTACAAACAAAACTCAGTTAAACAAGGTCCCTGGGTTCATTTTATAGTTCATCAAAGAAATCGGCTTTTCCTCAGTCCTGTTTTTGTCTTCTCGGTTATCCATCTTGAAAATACGCAGAAGAAGGGTATTTGCCTGAACACATTTGTTTTAGTAATAAAGTCTCACTTATTCCATATTTTTACAGAGTGCTGCCAAAATCCTTTATTCCTCAAGAGTATTTTCGTGAAGCTCAGCTCCGAGAGAAGAATTGCTACTGAGTTTTGTTTATACTTGTGTCTTGGAAGCCAGCTTTGCCAGTTCTCTCTCTAACTCTCTTTTTATTGCTCCATCTTTGTCATTTATACATGATCACTATCTCATCTATTGTACTTGATGTCTTTTACAGTAAGTGTGAGCATGTAGACCTGAAGAATCCACATTGGCCCCTTCGTGTCTGGCCTTTTAATAACACACCATAGGGCTGATGCTGACATCAGCATCTGTTCAGTTGCATTTATGGCTTTGGCTATATTAGAACCTTCTGAATATGCATGTAGACAATGAAAAGACTCTTTAAGAGCCAAACTATTACTATTCAATTCATCCAATCATCCAGTCAGTCAATTAAAGTTACTTGTGGATAATTTCACAATGGCAAACGCTGCTTTCTGGCTGGCCTGCACGTGTGCGGTGTGCTTTGGTGGGCCACCAGGAGCAGTTTTTCCTTGGCTGTGCCGGGGTTGGATCTGAGCTTGAGTCATTAGCTCATTGCCTCTCTCTCTGCTTAGCGCCCAACTCTTCATTTCAGCCTGTGGTGTCTGGCATGACATTACTGTGACTTCCTCTGAAGTGAGTAAAAGAGTTTGAGCTCTTGTTTTTGTGGGATTTATGCCCAAGCATCTTTAATTTCAGCATTTACTTGTTTTTTTTCAAAGGATTTGGTCAGCTGCTTCGTGTCAAACTTTGATTGGGCAGTTGAGAGCTGTTTAACTAGAAACCAGTGGGTAATTTAAGGTGTTTTCTTAAGGGTGTTTGCACTGTTGTTAAGAGAGCTTTGATATGGGACTGTAAAGTCACATATTTTTCTTGCGAAGTTTATTAGTCAGAAAGCTCAGTGTCAGTTGGAGCAGTTTTATGAGTGAAAAGGTTATAGCTGGAAAGTTTAGACAAGGATACGAAGCGACTAAAAACGCTGTTCTCCATGGGGATCGACAAGGCGGCAGGAAACGACTTAGAGCGAGAAATGCTTGTAAAGATTTTTATTTTATTTGTAAAGCAAATAAATCCCAAGACAAACGGAATGGTTAAAATAAAGCATGTTGTGACTGGTTTTACCTAAATCTGTAATCATGTTCCAGGGATACTTCCTGTTTACATCCTAATGAATGAGCTTGTTTGTGCACGGCGGCCAATTTTAAGTTTATGTGATTAGTCACTGAACTATGAAAAAAATAAGATCTGAGCTAGTCAACCCAACAGCTAGCTTCATAAAATTTTAAGAGATGAGTCTGTGGTTCTTGACTCAACACTGCAATTACATTGGCAGAATAGTGGTCCACAACAAACCCTGACTCTGACCAAGCATTTGTGTGATAAAAGCCAATCTCAGAAGCCAGACAACTCCAATCCTACCTGGCATATCAGCCATTGCTGCAGTTTTACTACATGCATTTACACACACAAACACATCTGTTATTTGATCTAAAACTTTAGTGAAAAGCATTTGAAATTATTCAACCCCTCAGAGACTGCAACACTTTATAAATACAAACTTTTCTAAAGATCCAGGACTTAATAAAAATTGCATCTAAAACAGATCACTGGCATATTAAATGTGATAATATCAATATATAATGTAATGTTTTTGAGTTCTAGGATTTTTTTTAATAACACAACTGTGTCATAATTATTCAACCCCTATTTAACAGCTGGTTTTTAGTCACTTATTTGAATGGTAGAAAACAAAATTGTCATAAAACACAAACCTTTAGAAACTTTATTAAACACAGAATTAGCTTGAGCTGTTACACATACATACAGTTAGCCCATACATGTGCTGAAGCTGAGTAGCAAATATGGCAAAGTCGACAGAGCTCTCACAAAAGTTAGAAAGTCTTAGGCTATATAAAGATTTCCAAGACATTTAAAAGTTTCTAGAGACACAGCCTTAAAATGTGTTGTACCAGAAAACCTGTATCATAAAACGCTTGATCAGAACAACTGAGGAAAAACCTGTGGTGCACAGCCAAAGACTTGCAAGATGACCGAACGAAAGGAGGAAAAACATTTTAATGCAGTGAATAAGAAGAACACTAGACAAACATGGCCTTAATGGCATCTTGACGAATACCACTCTTGCCCTAGAAGAACAAAAAGGCGGCTTGAACATGCTAAGTGTTTTATGCAGTGATATGACCAAACTGGAACTCTTTGGACCTATGGATCAACAGTATGTCTGGTGCAAAAAAAGCAAAGCTCATAAGCAGAACATCACCATCTAACTCCAAGGTCAAACTTGGAGGTGGACCAGTCCTGTTATGGGGTTGTTGTACTGTAGCAGGAAGTGGAAATCATGACTGTATGAAGGACATCATGGATTCTTTGAAGTATCAGGCCATTGGTGCAAAGACTGAAGCTGATGATTAATGGACTTTCATGCAGGACATTCTTCCCAAACTATACAGCCAAATCTACTTATGCTTGGTTCAGGGATCAGTCATTGAATGTTCTTGAGTGGCCTGTTCAGTCTCCAGATTTAATTCTCACTGAAAATATTTGGTTGAATTTGAAGAAAGCAGTGACAGATTATCGGTGATCTGAAAGCTTTTCAGGCGAGGAATGGGCCAAGATTGCAGTAGAGAGGTGACAGAAGCTTCTAAAAACTTCCAAGCAGTGTTTATTGGTAGTTTTAAGGAATGAAGGATTCTGCGTCAAATTTGACGTTTAGGGGTTGAATAATTTTGACCATGAAATTTTAGAGCCAATTAGATTTTTTTTCATTATTCATCAACTTACGTTCTCAAAATTACTCAAATGTGTATTAATAAATTTCTCTAAATGTGTGATGATAACTTTGTATAATCGTTTTCACAAAATTTATTTTTTTGCAGCAAAATGTCTTACAGGTTAAGGGGGTTGCATAATTTTGATTGCAACTGTATATGTATAAAGTTATATATCAGTGTTGTTTCCTCCAAAAAAGGCAAGGGAGACAGTGTCTCCTTCAAATATTGGGTGAGAAAAAAAACTCGTAAAACAAAAATAAAACAATGCCGATATTACATAGTATATAATTAAAATGTATATAAATAACTAGTTCTGTCAGGACCACTGTCGTCAAAATGATAGACAGTTAGCACACAGTTTGGTTTGGTGGCATGGTTCTGTTAATATAATAATATAATAACAAATATAATAATATTTAAGTGTAAGACATTATTCAGATAAAAGGAGTCTGATTCAATGAGGAATATCAGAAGCCAAGTCAGCGGTAACTGAGAATGAATGGGGGAAAGTCACATAAGAGGAGGTAATGCCTCCGTCGCGATATGATTGGATATGACTGGTTATGTTCAGCTGTGATTGGTTCATACAATAAATGCCACCTCTTGTGTTTGTGCGTGTTCTGCATTGGCGAATCATTCTGAATAAATATAATGGCGTTACGCCACAAAAAACCCTAAAATGGCATAAAAACATGATCTGTGGGAGTTTTTAGTGAGTAATCGGAAATGTAAAGTAAATCTGCTTTTTGTGTCTGTCACCAGTATTTAGCAAACTTTGACTGATGATACAAAAAAATTCAAAGGTAGTTAAAAGGTAGCTATTAAAAAGAATATCTGAACATATGTTCACAAATAAAATATATTGTTTAAATTGTTACTGACTTGAGTTATTATTTCGGAATAAATGTAAAACTCTCTAAGGATAACACATCTGGCTGTCAGACTTTCCCAAGATGACTGCAGCTAGTCTAATAAACACATAGACACACTTCAAAAATATTCCATAATGAGAATGAAAAAAAAAAAAGAGGAACAGCAGTTAGAGGTGACGGAGGGACAAATGAGGGACCATAATGGATTTGTTAGTTTGCAGGAGGCAGAACAGCTGGAATCAGAAGCTTCGAGAGTAAATAGTTTGAAGAGGATTCTCATTCTGCTGTTGTTTGTGAAATTTCTACTATTGGAACAACATGACAAAAAGGTGACTACACAAACAGCAGCTTTCTGTTATGATCTTGAATCTGTACAAGAAATGCGTCATGCGCGCCTTGGTTTTCAGCATGGTAGTAATTTATAGCGTCGCTGAACATTTTGAGATCAGAAAAACAGGAACCGTCAACATATGACACACTCTTATTCAATCAGGAGCAAGTGTTGACAAAATTAGAAAAATGGAGAGCGTAAGAGCAAGGTAGGAGAAAAAAGAGGTCACAGGAGATTGGAAAACATGCCCCTAAGTTTAGTTTTGTTACTCCGTTGCAGGGAAATGAATGTTGGCAGAATGGAGACCCAACAGGGCATGATGTAATGAATTTATGAAGTGAGATCTGGGCATGTGGGAACTTTAATTGATTTTGGAGCCCACAGCTAAAGAAAAGAGAGAAGCAGTTTTGTCCAAAGAAAGAATGCTGCTTTTCACTGAACGTGGTTTGGAAGGCTCAGGCATTGGTCCTCTTCGCCACCCACAAGCCCTTTTTAAACCCTCCCAGAAGCTTAATTTCTCTCAAAACTTGCTGTGGGAACACGCACGTCAGAGAAAGAGCAGAATTTTTTCTTAAGTTTGCTTGTACAAAACTAAATCAGCCGTGAGGGATGATCACACTGACAGCATTGACAAAGCAACTAGAAAATCAATCACTGACAGTGAGGGATGGTGATTTGAGATGACATGAGCGTCAGAGATGACTTGCAATGGAACAAAGTTGAGCAGAGTCGGTGACAGATACAAATGTTCACATTGCACTCGCCAGCAACCCTGTTTCTTGATCTCATCTTTACAGCAAATCTGTTGCGTGTAAGTACGTCCCCATATTATCAAAGATACAGTGGCAGATGCTAGAAAATCATTACCTGCAGCAGCTGAACAGATTGATGGCTGCTTTTTCCTCCAGAGGTTTATGGGAAAGCGAATGCAGGTTCACTTTCACATCTCTAAATCGCCCTCTCTCGTTTAGCTTGGAATTTTTATTGGCCTCTGTTTTGGTGAACAAGTGATTAAGACCGTGGCAGTTGCAGATGAACTTGTAGGTCAGTCTGGGTTTAGATATCAAGAGAACGTCATTTTTGGAAAAGATTGTGGCTGCTAAAATTACAGACAACAGAAGAAGAAGGAAGCCTGAAATCCTGAAACCATTTGTGCATCTCCAAAAAGCCAGAAGTCATCTCCACATGTTTCTAATTACCTTAGCGGCGTAGATGAGAACAAGCAATGCTTGTATTTTTCTGTTTTAACCTGTTGAGAGGAAGACGATAAACAGAGCACTTTCAGAAAGAGAAGCAGTGTTTGGCTCTTATCTGTTACGTACAAGTCTGTTTTGAAATTCCTCGTACTGATTTTTCCTCATCTCAATTCTCTGTAATCACTTTGGCTCAGGCAACATTCAGACTTGTTTAGTAGATTATTTTTATAACTTTTAACAACTTTAAGACCTTTTAAATTCAGACCTTCAGTTGGAGTAGCTGGAATGTTTCCACAATCTAATATTTCCCTCATGAAATGCTAATCTTAGTTCTGCAGGTTCTGCTGCGAGAAATGATTTCATAGGTAACCTATTATGCCCCCTTTTACAAGATGTAATATAAGTCTCAGGTGTCTTCAGAATGTGTCTGTGAAGTTTCAGCTCAAAATATCCTATTTATTATATAATTTTGAAAATGCCTATTTTGAGTGGAAGCAGAAACACTCTGTTTCCATCTCTTTAAATGCAAATGAGCTGCTGCTCCCCGCCCCCTTTTCCAGAATAGGGCTGCGACTTTAAAGGTCGTACTTGAGATACTTTGCCAAAAAACATCTGTTTGGTTTTGATTATCATGTCTATTGTGCTGAAATCAATGCTTTTTAAGCCATATTAGTTTAAACGTCCGATATAGGGTTTCTGAGCGCACAAATCTGAAGCATGTGCACAGAAAGCGGTTCTCTTTCATGTCTTACTGCGCTTTAACTGTCAAATACATACAGGTTTGTTAAAAACACACATTAAGTTCGGTTATGTCAGAGAAGGTAAACAGCTGGGAAAGAAATCATGTTTATAATCACGATTTGTTTGGCAGCAGTGTAATATAAAGTAAATAAATCAATCAATCCACTGCTCTCGTCTCTAAGGCTGGGACTTTAAATAGTGTTCTGTGCTTGTCTGTACAGTCAATGATAGAACAGTTAGCATGCTTTGTTTGAACTTTTACTATGGTGTCAGAACTGGTACACCATTGTCGCTTGCGAAAACAGAAAGCGTTTTCACGTTTTCTGGGTTAGTAGATGCACCAGGGACCAGTTTGTAGCACTTAAACATGGAAAATGTCATTAAATGTCCCTTTTAAAAAATGCTTGAGAATTCATGTGTTGTATTTTCCATTCTGTTTTTAAATGAATGATCTAACAACCACAAATATGTATCTGGATGCATTTATAGAAGTTCATGACACACAAACATCCAGATGAAATTCATCACCAGAACCCACAGGAACCGACTGCTGAATAGGAACAAAAGCAGCCTTAGGCCCTTATTTACTCAGCATCACATTAGACTGTCAGCTCTTCAATTTAGAAATTTCATGCACTTTCTAACATCAGTGTCTTTCTATTACAGAGTTTATTTTGTTTGTCCAAAGAGGCCGGTATTAATGCAGTGAGTGTCTTTGAGTGTTAAAGACAAAATGACAGAGTCGTACAGGAAATTTAAGACGTTTCACATGTGCTACAGGTGAGCCATGTGCCAACACTTCAGCACGGAATGTTCTCTGAAGAGTAATGACATGGAAATTCGTCCAGAAGCGGCTTCTTTTTCTCTGAGCGGATTTTAGCAAGCTTTATGAATCTCGGAGGAAACATACATATTTCTAACATTTTGAATTTCAGCCATTTGGTTTGGTTTTCGCTATTATGGTAATCTTCATAATGTGTCACATGATGCACGTCAAGTTAAAAAGATCACGTCCTCTGTGAACGTCCCATTACACCGTAGTGGCTTTCTTGACATTCGGTTTTGTTCACCTTGACATCTACTAGTTCTGTCCCTTGTGTGTTTGACAGCAGCGGGGCACTATGGGTAGCTGTGCTACAACACACAATAAGTTTCTGATTAGCCTTCTGTCAAACCAGAGAGAAGTGTGTGCGCAACGTGAGAACGTAGACGTTTCTACATGAGGAAGTGGTTAGTGTAAAGCGACCTTCTGTCTTAGTAGGTTTGTTTTCTTTTTGTTTTTTCTTTTTATGAATAGAGTCCCTTATCCCCTACAGAACAGTATGTAGATGCTCAGTGGGCCAGATTCCCAAGAGCTCAACCAGAGGAACCGTGAGGAGCACCAGGCAACCGAGAAACATCTACAACATGCTACAATAGCATCTACAAACCACAGTCTTCAAAATAAGACTGAATCCACAAAATACAGTCTTTGTAGTAGAAGAAAAGCTACAAGAGACAACCCACAGAGTGGCAGACACTGTTTTAGTTAGCAGAGTGGAAATCTCTGTGAGAGTTTCGGGCTCAGAACGTGCTGAGAGAGCAGCTCTTAACAAAGCAAACAAACACACCCATCCAGATGCATCTGCATGACCTCGAAGTGGACCAGAAAACACGCATTACTTTTTCTGAAACGCAAACAAACATAATAAGAGGCGAAGTTCTGGGTAATTCCCTGCTTTTGATGTTTGTCCTACTTCCCTGCATTGGATTATGAAGAACGGCTTAAGTAATCCAATGCAAACTCTCAGAACGACCCTTGACCAGACGGCTTGGCCCACCCGTACCCTGGCTGAACGCACAGGGCAGCAGCTGGAGAAATTAGTTTGGGAAAAACAAAAGCAGAGCAGCGAACGTACAAGAAGTGGCATGTGCCAAACAAAGATGAAGGATAACTTCCAGCTTCTGACAGATTGAGGGATGAAAAGTGAAATATAAGAGAAATTATATGAACTTGCATCTTTTACCCAGATGTCTTCTAACCTTTGTTCTCCAACTGAGATCCTTGTGGTTCACCGGTTCTTGGTGTCTTCCGTGATTCCTTATTCTCCCAGTGGCTCTCTAAAAGTCCTTAAAGCTGCAAACATCTCTTGTATCCCAAGATATCAAGGCCTCCTCCTCAAAGCTTCCGTGGTTTCAGATCCCCAGCGTCCAGGACGCTGCTCAGCCCGGTAGCGAGCTCCTGTCCAAGGGTTCACGGGATTTGGGGTAGTGGCATGGCTCTGGAAGCCTTCATCTGCTGAGGAGACTGAGGAACTCTCGGACAGCAACTCTAGTTTTTCACGAAGGTTGGGGGAGGGAGGGCTGGATGGAGGGGATTGGGACCTGATTTTTTTTTTTCCCTCTCTCTCTCTTCCTTTTCTCCTTTTTGGAGGGAAGGGCCTGGCCCCTCCTCTGATGTAACGGGTGCTGAAATAGAGACAGAATAACTCGACCCCTTCTACAATTTCACCTCCCATCAAATCTCTCATTCTTCAGGGAAGGAGGAGGAGGGAACAGCAAGCGGGGGAGAGGGATCTCTCTGAACTCAGGGAGAATAGGCTTGTGGTCTGTGTGGAGACGGAGAGGACTGCTTTCGCTTAGAGCCCAGTGGCACGGGACTCCGCTGTTCCTTCCTGCAGTCTGCACTCGGTCTCGCTAAACGCACATGCTTTCAGCAGTCCTGAGAGGACGTCACTAGTTAAATAGATAATGATCTTCCCACGCGTGTCTCTCAGATGTTTGTTTAAAACAGGAGAAGGAAACTTGGGATCATTTGGACAGGATGTGGAGCTTGTGTTTGAACAGTCTGCACAGTGACACCAGAATGTCCTTCACTTGTTTTCTGGTATAAATTCATAGTGCTGTTTGGGTCGTCTGATTTTTAGAAAGTTTGAGATCCTTACATCCTTACAGGGATAGTTTACTTAAAAATGAAACTTCATTTACTTGGCCTCATGTTGTTCCAAACATCTGTGACCGACTGACTTCTGTTGAAGTCAATGGAAAATGTGTTGGGGTTTTTTGTCCACACAGTGAATGTCAGTGGAGTTTAGTGTTTGTTTATTTGGACATCATTGACTTTCATTAGAACCCGAGCACCAATGGTGCGAGGACCCTATTGGAATTGTTTCTACTTCTTCAAAATGAATCACATTTTTGAGGTCCTAAACTTGCTCAAAAATTCATGAAACTTTGAACACACCAAAGTGTTGAACATTGACATTTGATATGGGTTTCAGAAGTGGTTGTGGCAAAATGGCTCGATAGCGCCACCTATAAATTTCCCTTTGAGCTATGTTTCACATATATGTACGAAATTCGGTAGACACCAGTACCTACAAAAAAGTCCCACAGTATGGTGTCCAAAACCCAACAGGAAGTCTGTTATTTAAAATTTTCTCTGCAAGTTTTGACGTTTTTGCCATTTTCAGGCATTGTGTTTTAACGAGCAACTACTAAAGATTTAATCAGATCAACACCAAATTTGGTCAATGTAATCTAAAGCCCTTTGTGATGTTAAATAGTGAAGATCTTGAGTTTTCATTGAAGGGCGTGTCCGTGGTGGCATGACAAACTTTCGATGTTTCGCCATGAAACAGGAAGTTATAATTCAGGCATGCAATATTCAATCTGCACCAAAATTTAGATGTTTGATAAGACTCATGACCTGAAGTCATTTGCATGCCCATATTTAGTTATAGCCATAGTGCCACCTGCTGGCATCAGGAAGTGGCATGTTTTATGCTCTAACAATCTCTAAGCTCCTCATAGAGATTTAATGACATCAACATTATATTCGATCATTCTACTCTAAAGGCCTTTGTGATGTTAAATTGCAAAGATCTTGAGTTTTCATTAAAGGGTGTCTCCGTGGCAGCCTGACAAAGTTTGATGTTTCACCATGTAAAAAAAAAGTAGTTGTAACTCAGCCATACAATGTCCGATCTGCCCCAAACTTCACCTGTTCGATAAGAGTCCTGGCCTGAACACATCTAAATGGCAATAGTTATAATCATAATCATATTCAGTTATAATCATAGCGCCACCTGTTGACAACAGAAAAAGTCATGCTTTACACTAAATTAAAGATACCATGTTCAATCTGCACCAAACCTCACGTTTGATGAAAGTCCTGAACTGAAGACATCTACATGCCAATATTCAGTTATAATCATAGCGCCACCAGCTGGCAGCAGGAAGTTTAGCACATATAAAATGACTTTGACATATCCCTCCTATATTTACCACTTTAAATGCATATCGCTTGCTGTTTGCTGCTTTTCTAAAGCCACCGGGCAGCAGTGAGCCCGGGTGCGAGGGCCCTTTCAATGTTGCTTGCAGCTTTAATTGTAGTTGAAATGCTCTTTAAAAAATTTTTTTTAAAAAGTCATATAGGTGTGGAACAACATTAAGTCAAGTAAATGTTGACACAGTTTGCGTCTTTGGGTGAACTGTCCCTTTAAGAACCCTGCTTTTTATGCGTGTTTGTTTTCCGTAGGTAAATGAATAGAGGTCTATGGGGACCCACTGCACTGGAATAAATGTAAAGATAGACATGGTTTTGATTTGTACAACCACAAGATGTAAACATATTACATGTGTTTACATGTGGCTAGTGAGATAAAATCGCTTTCTAGCCTTGACTATGTAACGTTATATAGTCTTTCAATTTCTATCATGACTGTGTAATGGCAGCGAATCCTCTTTTCATATAATACAAGCAATTTTTCCAAAACGAGACAGTTTATATAAAATACACTTGCAGGAATTATGTCAGTAATTGAATGTCATGAACAGAAGTTGATCCTAGAACAGTAGTCGTACTGAAGGACTATTTATAAGTTTACAGGAAAAACTGATTATTCTTTCTGTAAACCATTTTGCGCTGAAAGGAATGTCTCTCCTAAAGTGTGTCAGTTTTTCCCCATTTTTTAAATTTTAGTTTTTTTCCCTAGGTTGTTTGTTTGAGCTCTGGTCAGTAGTAGTAGTTTGAGTATGAGTTTGGCGTCTACGTTTTATGTTGAGTTAGTGTGTGTGATCTGCAGAGGCGTTTAAATGGAAGTGTGATGCCTGAATGGCTGGACTTCACCCTATTAAATGAGGTGTTAAGGAAATGGACGGACGTCTCCTGTTCGGTAGAGATTTTCTCCCATTTTGCTTTCCCACAATAATATTTATCTTGCGCCTGAGCTTTGTCTGACATTCACAAAGCAGCCGTCTCTCCTCAAGATCTCTTTCACTTTGCAATGCATACACTGCATTGTTGATAAAATTACACACACTACTGGTCAAAACATTTGAGGTCAGTACGTTTTTTGACAGAAATTTATACATTTATTCAGTAAGGATTTGTTCAGCTGCTCATACGTAAAAGAAAAGACATTCACACTGTTACACAAGGTATCTGTTTCATATAAATGCAGTTCTCTTGAACTTAAGAGAAAAAATCCTGGGGAAAAATGTATCCGGTTTCCAGAAAAAAAATAATAAGTGGAACGACTGTTTTCAACATTGAGAATAATAAGAAATATTTCTTATTGTAGCATATTAGAATTATTTCTGAAGAATCATTTTTGATCAAATAAATGCAGTCTTGGTGAGCATAATATCAAGGGGGAAAAATCTTACCAACCCTAAACATTCAAACATACAATTGAAGTCAAAAGTTTACATACACCTTGCAGAATCTGCCAAAAGTTATTTGATCAAAATAAGAGGGTTCGTGCACAATGTGTTATTTTTTTTTAATTTAGTACTGACCTGAATAAGATATTTCAAATAAAAGATGTTTACATATAGTCCACAAGAGTAAATAATAATTTATTTTATTTCTTTTTTTTTTAACGGCCCTCTGTTCTTCAGAAAAGTCCTTCAGGTCCCACAAATTTTTGGGTTTATTAGCATTTTTGTGTATTTGAACCCTTTCCAACAATGACTTTATGGTTTTGAGAATCATCTTTCCAAACTGAGGACAACTGAGAGACTCGTATGCAACTATTACAGAAGGTTCAAACACTCACTGATGCTTCAGAAAGAAAAAAATGCATCAAGAGCCAGGGGGTGAAAACTTTTGAACAGAATGTGTACATTTTTCTTATTTTGCATAAATGTCCTATTTTTTTTTTTTTCTTTTAGTACTGCCCTTCAGAAGCTACAAAAGATATTTACATGCTCCCCAGAAGACATGTTACATTTATCCTAATCTTCAAATTCAAAAAGTCCCCCCCCCCAAGAGCCTGTTTCTTTTTTGAAGCATTATTAAGCGTTTGAACCTTCTGTAATAGTTGCATATGAGTCCCTCAGTTGTCCTCAGTGTGGAAAGATGGATCTCAAAATCATACAGTCACTGGCTACGTTTACATGCATATTTTCTCTTGTGGACTATATATAAAGATCTTTTACGTGAAATATCTTATTCAGGTCAGTACTTAATAAAAAATAACATGCATTTTGGGTGATCCCTCTTATTTTAATATAATAATTTACATTTAGCAGATTCTGCAAGGTGTATGTAAACTTTTGACTTCAACTCTATATAGTGGGTCCAAAAGTGTTTGCTTATTATTTCTGTATTTATTTAGAATTTGAATCTCTGGGTTAGCAGTTTCATTAGCCATGTTTATAATGAAATTTTTCTATTTAGATTTGGAGATCTGGGGTACTGCGCTCTCTCTCATCCGTTGTCTGTTTTAAATCAGTCTGAATTCTGGGACTGATTTGCCTTTAATTATTTTCTAAATCTTTCATTTGCTATTCCGTCATCCACATCAGTGAGTTGTGTGCTGTTTGTATTTTGACGATCATCACAGATGTGATGCTCTGATGTCATGTCTCTGAGCTTATATTCCTAAGAACATGCTGTCACAGACACACATCATCAATATTCACGCACGGTCTGTTACACGGTGCCAAATGTTTCTCCAGAAGCAGCACATCTTTCTTTCTAATGCAGATACTTCCTGCACATAATGTTCCTCACTAATCCAAATATTTACTCGGTATGATATAAGTGCTCTCTAGATGGACGAGAGAAAGCCTGTCTGTCCACCTCCCAACTCCAGACAGATAAGAATAGATAGAAAAAAAAATATTTCTGAAAGGAAAAGAGAAATAAAGAGATTAAGAATAATTATATGTATGAAAAATAGTTCATAACTTAGTCCTTAGTCCTTCCAGTTTCTATTTTGCTGTAGATTTTGTTGCCAAAAAGCTTTTTTTTTACATTCTTGTGTATTTTGCAGGTATATATCTGTCTGATCTGACCTATATCGATTCAGCGTATCCCTCCACCGGCAGCATTCTGGAAAACGAACAGCGTTCCAACCTCATGAACAACATTCTGAGAATTATCTCTGACCTGCAGAGATCTGTTGAATATGGTGCGTATCACTTTTGTGTGTTTGTTCACTTTGGCAAATGAACAGAAGTAACTGTGAATTCATCTCTCCACTCTGTCTCAGATATCCCAGTATTGCCGCATGTCCAGAAGTATCTCAACTCTGTTCGCTACATCGAGGAGTTACAGAAGTTTGTGGAGGACGACAATTATAAGTGAGCAGGAGATACGTTTATATTACATAAAACACTAGCAATAAAAACTTTGGAATAATTATCTTTTTTTTATGTTTTTGAAAGAAGTCTCTTATGCTTATCAAGGCTGCAATTGTTTGATGGGAAAATGCAGTAAAATCTTTTTAAATCATTTTAGTATTTTAAAATGAATATAATAATTTGTAAACTGTTTTTAACATTGATAAGAAATGTTTCTTGAGCAACAAATCAGCATATTAGAATGATTTCAGAAGGATCATGTGACACTACCCAGATAGCACATGTACGTCTGCAAGATGTCTGTTAAAGATCACTTGATCTGGAAATCATCTGCTGTGTACAAACATCTGACAGACGTCTGTAAGATGTCAGTTTTACATACATTCTAAATCATAAACATCTTAAAGACATCTAATAGATGTCTATTTGACATCTGATAGGAAACGTCCTATAGACGTATTGCAGATGAGCAAACACTCTTCCAGATGTAAATGCAGACGTCAAATAGACATCTCTGTGATGTATGTGTGCTATCAGGGTAAAGACTGCAATAATAGTCAGCTTTGAATCACAGAAATAAATTAGATTTTAAAATATATTCAAAGAAAACATTTATTGTAAATTAGTGAAGTTTGAGAACAAACTTTGAGGTTAGCTTGAGAAAGCGTAGCCTGAAAGTTTGAAGCAGTTGTAAAAGCTTAAAGTTTGAAAGTTTAGGTAGGTACATTAGATATGTTGCTAGTATATTGCTAGCGTGATTTAGCACTTTGCTAACATGCTTAACATGTTTAATTTTAATATGGTTAGCATGTTGCCAACGTGTTTCTAGCATGATTATCATATTGCTAACATGTTTTAGCATGATTAGCATGTTGTTAACATGTTGCTAGCATGATTAACATGTTGTCAGCATGATGAGAATGCTGTTAATATGTTGTTAGCATGTTTCAAGCATGTTTATCATATAGCTGGTATCTTTCTAGTATTATTAGCATGTTGTAAATAGCATGATTAGCATGTTTTTAACTTAATTTAACATGTTGCTAACATGAATTAAAAAATTCAGCTAAAACAGCCTATTTAGCAAAAAAACATCTAAAGCTAGCTAAAACCAACTGATTTAGCAAAAAAAAAACCTAAAACCAGCTAAAACTAACTGATTTATTAAAAAAAATCAGCAGATTCAGTTACAAATAAAAAAGAGCTAAAAAAAACAGCTGATGTAGTAAAAAAGAAACGGCTAAAACCCAAAAATCAACTGATTTAAAAAAAAAAAAAAAAAAAAGTTAACCAAAGTTCAGTTGATTCAATAGAAAACCAGCTAAAGTTGATTTTAGCACAAAAAAAAAAAAAAGTCTAAAACCAGCTGTTTTAGGGGGGGCAAAAACGCTTAAAACCAGCTGATTTAGCAAAAAAAAAGTCTAAAACCCAGCTAAAACCAAATGATTTAGCAAAACAGCCAAAAACCACCTAAAATCAGCGGATTTAAAAAAGTTAAGAACCAGCTAAACTAACTAAAACCCAGCTAAAACCAAATAATTTAGCAAAACCAGCTAAAAACTCTCTAAAATCCACAGATAAAAAAAATAATAATAATAATTAACAACCAACTAAAACCAGCTGATTTAGCCAAAAGATTGTAAAAACATTTTGGTTTAAAATAGGTGGTTTAAGCTTAGGCTGGTTTTAGCTGTTTTTTTTTCAGTAGGAAATTAAGCTTAAATACGTCCCCACCACCCCCCTCCCCCCAATGAACGTCTATGGGATTTTTGGTGGTGGTGATAGTCTGTTTTTCATAACCATAATCCAGATCAGTTATCAAGTCAGTCTCAAGGTCTCACCCAAGTTTGGTAGTTCTAGCTTGTAAGCTCTAAGAGGAGTCATTTTTATAGTATTTTAATCAAATGCAGTTAAACCAATTTAAAAATCATAGTTATTCCAAACTTCTGACTGGTAGTGTATATTATACTTTTAGTGTAAGTGTTTGTAGTTTGTAAATGTTATTGATGTTTGTATGCGTATCAGGTTGTCCCTAAAGATTGAGCCACCAGCTACCAGCACACCTCGCACCACTGCCTCTAGAGAAGACCTCACAGGTAAGAAACACATGCGGCCCACACACACTGGCGCTAACTAGACGTCATGCCATACATCTCTTCCGAGGTGTTATCCTAACCAGACGCAGACATGATGTGACAACATTTGGATTTTGTTTGTTGCGTCATACTGGGTTTGCTCTGGCCACAGTTTTGCTCGCTCTAAAGCTGTATATGAAACACCTTCAATGTCCCACGGTCTTGTTAATGATCAGTGTTTGCTTTTTTCGTGACTCAGGCCCAGACACATCTGCGTCACCGTTATGTGGTCGTCGTGGTAATGTTGCTGAAGGTGCCCTGCCTAAAATCCCCCCGACGCCACCGTCGCCCCGGAACCTCATCACCTACGGACACAGGAAGTGCCACAGCCTCGGCTACAAGTGCGTTTGATTCATATCCTCCATTCGTTTGTGCCTGAGTTTATTCTGAGTGTACTTCAACACCTTTAGTCATTCTTTGTGTTTATAGACCATAGTCTGAGTGGGCGCCATGTGCAACAAATGAAAACCAGGTTTACAGGGAAATACAGTTTATCTGGAGTCTCAGTAAAATTTGTGAAAACGTTTGGCACTTAAAGGAGAAGTTCACTTCCAGAATAGAAATTTCCCGATAGTGGGTGACAATAGCCTCATGGGCAGCACGCCGACATACAGCGCCGTTGCACTTTGGGCGTCCCAGGTTCAAGTGCCGGCTCGAACTTTCTCAATGTCGCCCGCTTCTCTCTCTCCCACTGCGCTTCCTGTCAATAATTAACTGTTCCATCAGAATAAAGACCAGATAGATTACCAAATAGATTCCTCATTCCCTTATTCATGAGCTGGGATCGTGTAGAGCCCTTTGAAGATGTATTGAAACTGCAGTTTGCACCTTTAACCTGTTAATCCCCACTGAAGTCCATTATATGGAGAAAAATCCTGGAATGTTTTCTTCAAAACCTTCATTTCTTTTTGAGTGAAGAAAGAAAGACATGAACATCTTGAATGACATGGGGGTGAGAAAATTATCAGTAAATTTTTATTCTGGAAATGAATGATTCCTTTAACATGATTAAGAAAATATATAAATACAAAAATATACATGTACATTTCCAAACAAATAGTAGGTGAAATTAGGTGTTCAAAAATATTAAATAGTCAGTGAAATGAGGTGCTTTTAAAAAAAATTGATTGTCAGTCTCAGGAGTCTGAGCTATTTATTTTATATGGAAAAATCCAAAAACAACATTCATTACTGTTTACAACCTTGCTCTTATTTTATTTTTATTTTATTTTATTTTATTATTTCATTTAAACAGATAAAATTCATAAAATGTACATCTTGAATCCAAGTTTCAAAGAATGTTGAAAATTTTTCATTGCAATTTAATGTTTTTTTTTAAGTTAATTATTAAAAAATAGTTTTACTACAATTTATTTATGAGTTTTAATTTACAAATAGTTAGTGAAATGAGGTGCTTTAAAAACATTTTAAAAAAAATAATAATAAAATAAACTGTCCAGGGCTCAACGCTAAGGATTTTTTCTACTGGCCCAGTCGGGCAAATGGTTCAAAATTTTGCTTGCCCTGTCAAAAAATGTTACTGGCCCAGCCACAAAAAAAAAGAAGTTATTGTGTTACTGTTAGCATTGCTTTTGACCCATTGCATACAAAATGATTGCATTCAGTTCGTGCGCAAGCCTGGAACAGAGATTGGTCGTCAAGACGGGTATTTTGACATACTTTTGTATGTAGGTTATTTGTCCATCTGAGACGCGTCTCTCTGTGATTGCGCTGTACACACAGAACACAGCATGTGATCACTGAAAGGAGTTTTTTTAATGCCTTGCTCGAATGCTTTGAAATTGCTTGAAATTTTAAATGACAGGCTCAAAACAGTAGCAGTGGCCCAATCGGGCCAGTGACAAATTCCTCAACTGTCCTGGGTGTCTTTCACACCAGCCCTGGGCCATCGGACACTCCTTATTGTTGAGCCCCGCTGTCAGTCTCAGGAGTATGAACTGTTTATTTTATATGGAAAAAACACAATTTTATTTAAAATTGTAATATAATTTATATTTTATTTTATTTTATTATTTAAACAGATAAACTGTATAAAATAAACATCTTGAGATTTTCTTTGAAAATTGCAAATTATTTTCTTTAAAAAGTTTTAAATATTTAAAATATTTATTTAATATCAATTCAACTGTCAAAATTACAATGTTGTTCAGTGTTATTCATAAAGGTCAAGACTTGAGTTGGCATAGGTCAAAATCAGAATTATGTATGATATTATTGGCAGGTGCCATATATTTCAGTGTTTTGTCTGACACCTTCACAACAGCAGTGCAATTTGGCATTAACTGAAAGTTCTGTTCCTCAGTCTCGTTTTCATTTACTCTATAACTTTTAATGACCTGTTTCTCCTGTCTTTCACCTCACCGCTTTGCTAGCTTTCCTACTGTAGCTTAAACTCCCCGAGGAAGGATCTGCCTTATACTTATTTTCCCTATATGTGATTTTCTTCTAGTTTCTGTCCAGATTTGTAACTGTTGTTTAAGAAAACATTTCAGTCTTTAACTTGACTTCATCTCTTTCCTGTGTGTGCCGCAGTTTTATCCACAAAACGAACACGGTGGAGTTTAAAAGCGCTACGTTCCCCAACGCCGGATCCAGGCACCTGTTGGACGACAGCGTCCTGGAAAGTCACACACCCACACGAGGACAAGCAGAGAGCTCAACGCTGTCTAGCGGCATTTCACTGGGTATAACACACAAACACACACACAGAGCTACTGGATCACGGACTGGATCTTTTTTTACCGAAATGTCATGATCGTATGATTTCAGGAAGCAGTGAAGGGTCGGAGCTCAGTGAGGAGATGTCTTGGCCTGCCTTTGAGAGGTGAGTCTTTTAAATCATTCACACTTGCAAACACATTCAAGGACGATTACACATGCACATACATGACCACATGTGTGAGTACATATGGACACAGCATGTCATCATGGAACATGCTGGAATCTAACGCACCCCTTCCCACCAGCCCTCCTGAACAAAGGTTCTTCCAATGCTTCGTCATCATTAACTTAACACAATCATTTTCTCTAATACAGCTTTCGATTATTTGCTAATTGTTTATAATGCATTGACTATTTCAAATGTGACATAAACCTGCTTTAGACTTTAGTTTCCCATAATTGAACACCTGCGCTAAAACAAGCTTCAGCATGTGAATGTAAAAGGCCCTTTGCACTAGAAAGTGTGTGTTTTTTGGCACAGAAGAGTGTGTTCTGTGAGCCTCAGCTGCCTGTGCTTTTCTCTGACCCCCAAATGATCATCATATTCCCTCATTAGTGCTCTACCTCTGTTGTAGCTAATGAGAGAAACTTCCTGTAACAGGAATAAAGTATGAGAGAGTCATTTGTGACGGCCGCTGTCTACCATGCTGCATCAGGTGTACACAAACGCATCCGTGTACCCGAAATGCATGTCAAAGGCCTTTTCTTTGTCTCCTTCTGTTTTAAAAAATATCTATTTAATATTTAAAGAATGAGAATTTAATAAATTATAAGTAATCATATTTTGACCAGTCGTATATAAATTGGACCATTTTGAGATCATCAAAATTAGCCGTTAATCTTGCTAGTTTGGCCTTGCTAGTTTGGGTAATAGAAGTGTCAATTCCAAAATCTGCCAATAACTTTATTAATGGATAATGCACAATTTCTGTTTTTAAATAGCTTAGAGTAAAATATGATATTAATTTAATTTCATGTGTTTTTTTGGCCCATTTTATACTTATTAGTAGATAATGCACAATTTCTGTTTTTAATTAGCTTAGAGTAAAGTATGCTATTAATTTAATTTAATGTTTTTTAGTCCATTTTATAATTATTAATGAATAATGCAAAATTTCTGTTTTTAAATATTTTTGACTTGAAAATTGGTATTAATTTATTTTTTTGTCAATTTTGTACGTATTAAAGGGTAATGCACAATTTCTTTTTTTAAATAGTTTTGAGAAAAAATTTCTTTAATTTAATTTAATTTAATTTAATTTTTTAATACATTTTGTACTCACTAGTGGATAATGCACAGTTTCTGCTTGTAAAAAGATTTGAGTAAAAATGAGTTTGTTTATTTATTTATCTAGTTTTACATGATTTTGGTTCAGCACATTTCTGTGAATATTTATGTTCAAATATTTACAATGTCGTTCAAAAAAATTTTTTATTGAATGTTGCTGACAGAAGTATTTCTTTTTGGATTAAAATTGTTGAAAAAAAAACTTAATATTGTAAAATATTATTACAATTTAAAATACATATTTTGTATTTTAATATTTAAAGATTTTTCGGAAAGTATTATAATACACATTTAGTGCTCAAGAAACCTTATTATTAGAGATAAAAAAAAAAACAGGTTTTTAATATTTTTATTGTTTTTAAGTGTATCTTTGATATATTTCTTAAAGATACTTTGATTTTTACTTTTTTATTTTTATTTTATTTTTTTTATTTTTTTTGTAGCTAGTGGAATATTGTGCAGTCCACCGGTCGTTTTCGCAAAGTAAGCACTTGCCGTCTTTGCCACTTTCATTTTGCTATAATAGCTCGTTGACTATATACTGTCCATTAGTTATATTAAATATATTGACACTATATTGGTCACTGACCATCCTGCTTTCTAGGTACACACTGAAAAACCTCTATTGGTTGATCATGTATTGTGCGTCAAGTGTTTAATTAGACATGCCAAAGTCTTTAGACCACAGAAGGAGACTAAGAAAAGTTCCAGCTACAGAGCTCTAGCACGGCCTGTACTGTGTGTTATGTGTGAGGGCTGTGACTGACCACTGCCCCGCTATGACTGACACTCTACAGGACTCGATTCTACCACTCTCTGGGCCCCGTCTGCAGAGTGGGCCGCATTTCCTGCAGAGGAGCGCTCAGGCCCAGCAGGTAACTCACCAACCCTCCGACCCCTGCCGGGTCTCTCTCTGTCAACAGCTGGGGAACTATCGCCGTCACAGTGTGCAGTGTGTGTTTTCTTGCTGTGGAATCAGGTTGTGGGTTTTTTCTATTGACTCTATGCTGCAGTCGTGGCTTGTTGCTTCTAATCAAAACCCGCTAAAGCCACTGAAGCATCTCTTCTGATTCCTCCTGCTTTCTGTTTTCCGAACACACGCACACGGCTTCTCTCACCTTTGCTGTAATATGGCGCTTGCGGCAGTGTTATAAAGAGAAACATAATGGGAAAACTAAACGTTCATCTTTCGAAATAAGCATTCGAATGGCTCATGTTGATTTAGTGTTGCAATTGGCAATTTCATGTGAGGGCGAAAGTTTTCCTGTGCAGATTTTGCATCAGGTTTAGTTTGCTGTAGGAATTTAATGCGTTGAGCAACACCAAACTGCTTGGTTTGTAAGAGAGTTTGCTAATTCAACTGTGCGAAAATTCATCGTCAAGGATTAGTTCTCCTAAAAATTAATATTTGTTGAAAATTCACACACCCTCAACCAATCCTAGATGTTGATGATTTTGTTTCTTCACTGGAGAAATTCAGCATTACATCATCTGCTCATCAATGGATCCTCTACAATGAATGGGTGCCGTCAGAATAACAGTCCAAACAGCTGATAAAAACATCACAGTAATCCACAAGTAATCCAGTCCATCAGTTAATGTATCGTGAAGTGAAAAGCTGTGTGTTTGTAAGAAATAAATTTATCATTGAGCCGTTTTCATTTTAAACTTTCGCTTATAGTCAAAACAGGAGTCCATAATCTATAATAATGCTTTATCCAGTGAAAAAGTCCATCCCATGTTGTCCTCTCACATCAATATCCACCAACAAGACAAGTTTTTTTAGAACTATTTCTCCTTATAAATTATGCTTTATCTGTGCGTATTTCTCTCTTGATTCATACAAGACCACTTGTATTTTAGCTGAAAGCAATGGTTTGAAGTTAGAAATGTCTTAATGATAGATGTTTGTTACAAACACAGCAGTAGTGGATTATTTACATTTTAGTTTTGAATTATTGTGATGTTTTTATCAGCTGTTTGGACTTTCATTCTGATGGCACCCATTTACTGCAAGTGAGCAAGTGATGTAATGCAAAATTTCTCAAAATCTGTTCCAGGGGTCGACCGATACCTGTATTTCAGGGCCGATACCAATTATTACAGATCAAGTATACCTATAACTGATATGTCTGGTGTAAACATGAAAATTAGGATGAGTAAATTTTTAACACATTTTAGTTTGCAAATCGATTGTGAACATGATCGATACCGATAGCCGTAAAAATGCTGAATATCAACGCTGATAATCAGCCAGGCCGATAATCGCTTCACTCCTAATCTTTTCCAGTTAAAAAAATATCGACCGGTCCACCCCTTATCTTTTCTGACTTAAAAAAAAAAAAAATAACTCAACTCATCTTCGATGGCCTGAAGATGAGTAAATTTTTAGCACATTTTCAGTTTGCAATTCGAATGTGAACATGACCGATACTGATAACCATAAAAATGCTTAATATCGGCACCGATAATCGGCCCGTCCATTATCTTTTCTGATTTAAAAAAAAAAAGCAAAACTCATCTTTGATGGCCTGAAAATGAGTACATTTTTAGTTTGCAAATTGGTTGTGAAAATGACCGATACCGTTAACAATAAAAATGTTTAATATCGACACTGATAATCAGCCAGGCCGATAATCGCTCCACCCCTAATCTTTTCCAATAAAAAAAAAGAAAACAAAACTTATCTTGGATGGCCTGAAGATGAGTACATTTTTATCATATTTTCAGCTTGCAAATCGATTGTGAAAATGACCGATGCTGATAACCATAAAAATGCTCAATATCGGTGCTGATAATTGGCCCACCCCTTATCTTTTCTGATTAAAAAAAAAAAGCAAAACTCATCTTTGATGGCCTGAAAATGAGTACATTTTTAGTTTGCAAATTGGTTGTGAAAATGACCGATACCGTTAACAATAAAAATGTTTAATATCGACACTGATAATCAGCCAGGCCAATAATCGCTCCACTCCTAATCTTTTCCAATTAAAAAAAAGGAAAACAAAACTTATCTTGGATGGCCTGAAGATGGGTACATTTTTAGCATATTTTCAGCTTGCAAATCGGTTGTGAAAATGACAGATACCGATAACAATAAAAATGTTTAATATCAGAGCTGATAATCAGCCAGGCCGATAATCGCTCCACCCCTAATCTTTTCCAATTAAAAAAAAGGAAAACGAAACTTATCTTGGATGGCCTGAAGATGGGTACATTTTTAGCACATTTTTAGTTTGCAAATCGACTGTGAAAATGACCTATACGATAACCATAAAAATGCTTAATATTGGTGCCGATAATCTGTCCGCCCCTTATCTTTTCTGATAAAAAAAAACTCATCTTGGTTGGCCTGAGGGTGAGTAAATTTTTAACACATTTTTAGTTTGCAAATCAATTGTGAAATTTACCAGTACCTATAACCATAAAAATCCTTAATATTGGTGCCGATAATCAGCCCACCCCTTATCTTTTCTGTTAAAAATAAAAAAAATAAAAAAACTCATCTTGGATGGCCTGAGAATGAATACATTTTTAGCACATTTTTAGTTTGCAAACCGGCTGTGAAAATGACCGATACTGATAACCATAGAAATGCTTCATTTCAACGCAGATAATCATTCTGTCCCTAATCTTTTCTGCTAATAAATAAATAAATAAATAAATAAATAAATAAACTCATCTTGGATGGCCTGAGGACGAGTACATTTTTAACGCATTTTGTGTGTGCAAATTGATTGTGAAAATGATAACCATTAAAATGCTTAATATCAATGTGGATAATCGGCCAGGCTGATAATCGCTCCACCTCTAATCTTTTCAGGAAAAAAAACGTCTTGATTGGCTTGAGGATGACTACATTTTTAGCACATTTTCAGTTTTTGGTGAACTATTCCTTTAGTTGAGAAGTGGAAGTGGAAGTTGAGATTGATTTGTGACAGCTGTATTGTAACTATTTCAGAGCGGCTTATCAAACAAGAATAATATGTAGAACAGGACTTGATTTTATCCATCAGCTGTTGATTGGGTTGAGAAAAGTAAGTGCTTGCATGCAGCAGTAAATTCAAATATGACTGCAATTGCCTAAACTACTTCATGGCCTTGCATACCTCAGCAGAAAAAGCAAGTTATGACAATCTGATTACAGGATCAATGTTACAATCACACAATATTAATGTTCTTGAGTTTAAAAACAACTCATTTTTAACTCATTGTTATTGTGAAACAATAGATGAGAGGCTTTGAAATGATTTTGTGTACATTGACAGTTAAAAAAACTGAATAGTGCAGCGCTACAGGAGGAGAACTGCCAGATGTTCAACAAATAAATAGACTAAATAGCTATAACTTTAGACGCAGACCTGCAGATTATGTAAATAATAAAGGGAACATTGCTCACAGCGGATGATTTGAAGTCTGACAGTAATTGTCTTGAAATTTAATGTTGAATGTGGTGAGTTTGTTACACAAGCAGTGCTCTGATGGCCCCAGCGGTGCTTTAAAAAGGGTAAATTTAATTTTGAGACTTAACCTCTCAGACAGGGGTTTACCATGCTGAGAGCACTGCACGTCAAAGCACAGTACGCTAAAACCCTCACAGAGAGCATTTCTGTCTATAAATTTATGTCTTTTAAAACACTAGAAAGGTACCGATATTTTTAAAAAAAAGCTTATTCAGTAATGAAGCACATATGGTGCTCATTGTTAACAGATGACCACCCACTTTTGCATAACAATTGTTTGCTATTGTTATGCACTTCACATCAGGAGAGATTATTAAGTGGACTTTAAAATGCCAAAAAAGTCTATTTATGAGTGTTAATGCTTTGAGTTTAAAGGTTTTTTTTTAGATTCTACTGTAAATGAAACTAAACCAAAGCCAATTTAGTGAGACCAAATGACAAGACAGTGAAATAATCTTAAAGAATGTAAGGCTGTTGTTCTTTTGTGTTTAGATTTAGAAATAAATAATAGAGGAATGTTTTGTGGCTCTGAAATGTCAGTAGACAACATTTGTAGGCGGTGGAGTTGCTTTGTTTCTGTACTTGTGAATAGAGAACGCTTTTGGCAGTATACAGTTGCAGAGAAAAATAAGAGACACAAAAATACATATAACCATGTAAATAAATAGTTTACAAAAAAAGTCATTATTTATTCACCTTTGTTTTAAATCTGTCATTTTCCATACTGATGCAAAAAAAAACAAACAAAAAAGTCATGCAGTAGCTTTGTGTAAAGAAAAGATTGAAATTAAAGCTGATATTCAGTCCAGGTTTATGAGGCTGTATACAGGAATCACTATTTTAAGTCTTATTTAGTCATAGTCTAAATGGTTTGTTGACAAATCAAAGATCTTAGATTCATATCATTGACATTATGCATGTTTTTGAGTGACAGGAGGTTGAATAAATAATGACAGAATTTATTTTTGGGTGACCTGTCCCTTTAAGACATTAGTCAATATTACCTTTTCAGTTTTTCACAGTTCACTCATTTGCTTTCTTTTTCTCTCAAACACTCTCACTTTCTTCACATAATAATTCTGGGGTGTGGCTTTTAAATATATTCACTTGAATTCTAAGAATTTGATGTCTCCCGTGTGTCAGTTAAGCCTTTGTGTCTGTGTGTGTGTGTGTGTGTGTGTTTGTGTCTGTAGCTCTGCAGAGTCAGAGGAGCTGGCGGTGCATCTGTACCCAGGAGCCGTCACAGTTCAGGGGGTCTTACGCAGGAAAACAGTCCTCAAGGAGGGCAAGAAACCCACGGTGAGAAACACACCACCGCTTCAACTCTTCTGTCTGCTGTATCGTCAACTCTCCCTTTTCTTTTTTCTTTTCTTTTCTTTTCTTTTCTTTTCTTTTCTTTTCTTTTCTTTTCTTTTCTTTTCTTTTCAATGCAGATAATAAACTGCACCTAAACACAATGTATTGTTAGCAAGCCAAAATTAAAAAGGACCATTGTCTTTTAAAAGTAAGGGAAAATTGGTTCTTACAGGTACGTCTATTTATTGTTAATAACAAATGCAGTGCATCCAATAAAATTATATTTTGACACATATTCTTCTGTAACTTGCCACATTATTACACAAAATTGCATTTTGTATTGTGAAATATAATTACAGTGAAAAAAAAAATATAGTTTTTGACGTAAAAGGCCATGTCCAATGAAACTCTGTTTTGATACATATTCATCTGAAACTTGCCACATTATTACACAATATTACGTTTATATTGTGACATATTGTTACAATTAAAAAAGTTTTTGATATCAAAGCCGTCCAATAAAACACATTAATCAATAAAACAAATAATTACAAATTCATGTGAAACTTGGCACATTATTACACATTATTACATAATATTACTATTATTTTGTTATTAATAATTATATTTTGTTATTATATTATATTATATTATATTATATATTTGTTAGATTAGATTAGATTATTTTTCTCTGTCTCTCATGCTCACACATTTTGATTAAAAGTGTAAAAGCAGTAATATTGTAAAATTGTATTTATTTATTTTTGGACATAAAAGGCCACGTGTCCAATAAAACTCAATTTTAATACACTATCTTCTAAAACTTGCCGTAATATCACACAACATTACACTTTTATATTGTAAAATATTATTATAATAAAAAAAAAAAAAATGTTTTTGATCTTAAAGGCATCCAATAAAACATATTCATAGATAAAACAGGTACATATTACACAATATTACACTTTATTATATTACATTATATTACATTATATTACATTATATTACATTATATTATATTATATATACACACATTTTGATTAAAATTGTAAAAGCAGTAATAATGTGAAATTACAATTTCAGAATGTTTGTTATTGACATCAGAGGCCATTTGTCCAATAAAACTCTATTTTGAAACCCATTCGTCTGAAACTTGTCACAATATTACACTTTATTATATTATATTATATTATATTATTTGACTAGATTATTTTCCTCTCTAAGTCTCTTTGTGCTCACACATTTTGATTGTAAAAGCATGTAAAAGCAATAATACTGTGAAATATTACAATTAAATAGTTTTTCGAAAATTTAAAAGCAGTAAATTGGTGAAATATTGTTCAAATTTAAAAATGTTTGTTTTTGACGTCAAAGGCCATGTGTCCAATAAAACTCTATTTTGAAACATTAATTTGACACTTGGTAAAAGTTAGCATAGACAGTTGAATTTATTTGATTGAAACTATAGTACAAACAGTAATATTGTGAAATATTACTACAATTTAAAAAAAAAACTGTTTTCTAATTAAATATAGATTTCTAAATGTAATTTATTTATTTGAAATGCTGAATTTTCAGCATCGTTACTCCAGTCTTCAGTGTCACATGATTCTTCAGAAATCATTCTGATATGATGATGATGATGATTTGCTGCTCAAGAAACATTTATTATAATCAGTCCCATAAACTTCTTGATATTTTGAGGAATCTGTGATGCTTTTTTTTAGGATTATTTAATGAATAGAAACTTCAAAAGAACTATTTATTTTGTAACATAATAAATAAAAGTATTCATTTCTTTTCTTTTTTCTTTTTTCATACCGATCCCAAACTTAGATTGTAGTACATGTTGCTTGATTTTGATCACATTTAATTTTTTTTTTCTCTGTTGGGTCACTGTCCATTGTAAAATCAAAACCAGTTGTGATCTTTTGTCTGTCTGCACTCCTCCATTTCGGTGGTTACGTCTTTTCCCCTCCACCCTCTCATCATAATCTGCTCTTTTATCTTTTGCTCTACAGTCTCTCTTAACTGTCAGTCATTTCTCCATTAGCCCCATCAAACCCAGCGGTTTCCTCAGAGAGGAGTGTGTGAAGTGAGCCAAGGCAGTAAAAGATACTGTGTTAGAGTCCAGTAATGGGAGCTGAGAGGCCTTTTAAAACCCACATCTCCTGCACGTATTTGATCTGCTACTAAATCTGTCTATCTCTGTCTTTCAAGACCTTTTACTCAAACATGCACGTACATACGCTCCATACCTACACATCTGTACAGTTTCGCCTCTGTTTTCTTGCACAAGTGTATAATTAAGCGAGTGTATCGTTCGGTTAATGTTGATCGATATGTTCAGATTTCTTGTTTTGTGCTTACGCGGGAAATGTCTCACACATAAGCTTATTATGCGTAGCTGACATTGGGAGGATTTTGTACTTATAAAATAAAGTTTTATATTTCAGCTATAAAAATAAAGCACACTTATAGGCTTCCTGAAGCTGTGTATATGTGTGCCAGTGGTGTTCGTCTGAAATTAAAAATGTGTTGGTGTTTGTTTACTTCTCTCCACAGCCTCTGAGAAGAATGCTTTAGTGAGGGCTTGGAAGCTCGTTGTGTGTAAACCTCAGCGTTGGACTAATGTTTTGTCTCTGTTGGTTTTTCTTGTGTTGTCTGTAGGTGGCAGCGTGGACTAAGTATTGGGTGGCTCTTTGTGGTACTCAGCTTTACTATTATACTGCCAAGTCCCTCAAGGCCACGGAGAGGAAACATGTGAGTCTTTCCCACTACTGTAGATGCCAACACATATTACTCTCACAAACCACATTAGTGTTTATTCTGAAAAAACTAACTGGCCACATTTAAGAAGCTTAAAGAAGATTAGCCCTATTTCTAGGACTATTAAAATGTATTTTTAATAACACTTTACAATAAGGTGTCATTTGTTAACATCAGTTAATGTATTAACAAACATACATTTATTATACTGTTTATTAATCTTAGTTAATGTTAGTTTAAAAAATACAGCCTTTCATTGTTTGTTCATGTTGGTTCACAGTGCAACTGATTTTATTAATAATAACTAATACAAACAGTATTTAATAATAATAATTATTATTATTGTTATTATTATTAGATTAAGAATTATAAATAAATAAATATACTACTTTTCAAAATTGTTTTGGCTTGGCAAGATTTTTAATGTTTTTGAAAGAAGTTGCATGCTCATCAAGGCTGCATTAATTTTATATATATAAAAAAAACAGTAAAACAGTAATATTGTGAAATATTAAGTATTATTACAATTAAAATACAGTTTTTTTGTTTGAATATAGTTAAAAATGTAATGAAAAATCCTGTGATGCAAAGCTTCAGCATCATTACATTATTTGCAGCTCAAGAAATTTTTTTTATATCATATTATTATCAGTGTTGAAGTCAATGTTGTTTTGCTTGATATTTTTGTGGAATTTTTTTTTAAGGATTTTTTTTATCAATAGAAAGTATAAACGAACAGCATTTATTTGAAATATAAATATTTTGGTAAAATATAAATGTATTTATTGTCACACTTGATCAATTGAATGTGTCTTTGCTAAATAAAAATATATTTTTTTATCTTTAAATACTATTTATTATTATTATTATTATTATTATTTTAAAATGCCTCTACACAGTATTAAATGGCATTACAATTCTGACAATTCTGACATTTAATTTGATGTTACAGTTCTTATAGAAATTTATTTACTTTACGTTTAAGTTACATTTATAATTTATTATTTTAATAAATTATTAATTATTATTTTGTAGATTTATTATTATTACTGTTGTTGTTTTGTTGTTGTTGTTGTTAAAAATACCTCTAAATTATATTTAATGACATTACGATTCTTATAGAAATGTATTTACTTTGAAATTCTGTTTATAATTCGTTATTTTAATACATTTATAATTTATTATATTTATAAATTATATTAAGAATGTATTATTCTTATTATTCTTATTCTTCTTATTATTATTTATTTATTATTATTTTTTTTTAATACTGAAAATAAAATAACTTAAATTTAGGTAAAAAATGGCATTACAGTTTGTGTTGTTGTTGTTATACTGAAAATAAAGTAACTGAAAATTAGGGCTAAAATGGCATTACAATGTGTGTAAAAATAATTTCATTTAAATGTATTATTATTATCATTATTATGATTATTATTACTACAGTGCCTCTAAACAAATATTAAATGGCATTACAATTCTTATAGAAATACTGTATATTTATTTTGACATTATATTTATAATTCATTATTTTAATACATTTATAATTTATTTCTAAATTATTATTATTATTATTATTATTATTTTTACTACTACTACTACAACAACGCCTCTAAACAAATATTAAATGGTGTTACAATTATGGAAATATATTTATTTTGACATTACATTTATGATGTAATCATTATTTTAATAAATGTATAATTTATTTGTAAATTATATTTATAATTATTATTATTATTATACTGACAGTAAAATAACTAAAAATTAGGGCTAAAATAAATGCTAAATCAAAATGTATTTTTTTATAATATTAAATGCTAAATCAAAAATGTACTTTTTTATTTCACTTTGTAGTAGTGCTGTCACAATATCAGGTTTTTCACTACACGGTTATCGTGGCCTCAAAAATTCACTAACGATATATATATTGCGATCTAGAAATCTTGAAAAAAATAAATAATAATCATGCTATATGTCTGTGAAATTAGAACTGGCTGATTTTGAGCAAGGTTTGGGTACAGTATACTTCATACAGTCCATGTGTGGTCCATCTGAAGCTGATGAATTGATGACACTCGTCATGTAAGAGGGAGAGAGCGTCAGCGTGTCCTGCGGCCCGATGCGTCATCACATAATCGCTTCAGTATGACACTGATGGGAGAATGTTTATTCTAACGCCGTCCAGCAGGAGAGTTTAGCAGAGAGACCGTGATCCTGTGAGCCAGGAACTGTTATGCTGAATAGACTGGAGTGGTGTTTGTAGGGATGTGATGCTGTCCAGGAGGTTAGAGAAGGGAGAAAGAGTTGTCGGAGCCAGGAAAAATGCGAACAACAGCGTGCCGGATGACTGATTAATCAGGCCTCAGTGTTGAATAAAGGCAGCTGTTTGCAGTCATTGGATAATGAGACGGATGACGACATGAGCTATCACACATTATCAGTGTTAATGAGATCAAATACACATACACTGACAGACGTTTACACGCACAGCTACTTGCTTACGCTGACGCTCGCGATACACGTGCGTTCAGGATTCTGCTCAAGAATGAAGTCAAGATGTATGCGTGTATATTTGTATTAATGTTAAATTGTTGTTTATTTTCAGTGTAATCAATTATATAACAACAACAACAACAAACGAGAGTATCAATAATAATAACAATAACAACTGAAATGTTCATTTTTCAATTAAATCACAACAACAACAGGTAGTGTTATTATTAATAATAATAATAATTTAAATGATAATTTCGTAGCATCAATATAAATTACTTTCTGTAAGAATTGTAATGTCATTTAATATAATTGGCATATACATTTTTATATTAAATGAAAATTAGATTACATTTTTTATATTTTGACCCTAATTTGGGGGTGGGGGGTGGGGGTCACAGTATAGTAGTAGTAGGATAACTCAAAATTATGGTCAGAATATTACATTTATAATTTATTAGATTGATAGTTTATTATTATTATTATTAGTAGTAGTAGTAGTATTAGTATTATTATTAGTATTATTATATACTACTTTTAGTTTCAGTATAATAATAAAAATAATCAATTGTAAATTTGATAAATTATAATTATTAATTAAATTAATTAATTAAAATAATAACTTATAATTTCAAAGTAAATACATTTCTATAAGAATTTTAATGCCATTAAATATTATTTAGAGGCATAATAATAATAATAATAATAATAATTGTACTTTTATATGATCTATAAGAAATGTAATGCTATTTAATATAATTGGCATATAATTGTTTATATTAAATGAAAATTAGATTAGATATTAGATTAATATTTTGACCCTAATTTGTATAATAATAATAATAATAATAATAATAATAAATTATAAATCTAATAAATTATAATAAATTATACATTTAATATTTTGACCCTAATTTTGAGTTATAAATTTCGGTATAATAATAATAAAATGAAATTAATAAATTCTAATGAATACGTTTATTAAAATAATAAATTATAAATATAATTTCAAATTAAATACATTTCTATTAAAATTGTAATGCCATTAAATATAATGTAGAGGCATAATAATAATAATAATAACTGTACTTTTTTATGTGATCAATCTAAATAATTTGTTCTATAAGAACTGTAATGTCTTTTAATAGAATTGGCATATAAATGTTTGTTAAATGAAAATTACATTAAATATTAGATTAATATTTTGACCCTAATTTGTTGTATAATAATTATAAATTATAAATGTAATAAATTATAGCAAAATATACATTTAATATTTTGACCCTAATTTTGAGTTAGTTTCAGTATAATAATAATAATAATAATAATAAAATGGAAATTAATAAATTATAATAAATAAGTTTATTAAAATAATAAATTATAAATATAATTTAAAATTAAATACATTTCTATAAAAATTGTAATGCCATTAAATATAATTTAGAGGCATAACACTAATAATAATAATAATAATAATAATAATAATTGTACTTTTATGTGATCAATCTAAATAATTTGTTCTATAAGAACTGTAATGTCTTTTAATATAATTGGCATATAAATGTTTGTTAAATGAAAATTACATTAGATATTAGATTAATAATTTGACCTTAATTTGTTGTATAATAATTATAAATTATAAATGTAATAAATTATAGCAAATTATACATTTAATATTTTGACCCTAATTTTGAGTTAGTTTCAGTATAATAATAATAATAATAATAATAAAATGGAAATTAATAAATTATAATAAATAAGTTTATTAAAATAATAAATTATAAATATAATTTAAAATTAAATACATTTCTATAAAAATTGTAATGCCATTAAATATAATTTAGAGGCATAACACTAATAATAATAATAATAATAATAATTGTACTTTTATATGATCAATATAAATAATTTGTTCTGTAAGAATTGTAATGTAATTTAATGTAATTGTCATGTGAATGTTTATATTAACTGAGAATTAGATTAGATATTAGATTAATATTTTGACCCTAATATTTAGATTGTTTTGTATAGAAATTATAATAATAATAATAATAATAATCTAAAACAATTAAATTAAATAATATAAATATTTTATACAAATTGTAGTGCCACTGATTTTATTTGTAATTCAAATATTTATATACAAAAAATTATTAAGATTGATTAAACATTTTAATACTGTGACCGCAGTGTTCAGTTTTTATTACAAATAATAACAAATAATATTTTAAATGAATTAAATTAATTTCTATACAAATTGTAATGACATTAATATAACTTGTAATTTGAATTTAAACAAAAAAAAAATCCTGCACTTGCAAATGTATTAAAAAAATCATATATATTTTTGATCATTTTTTGATCATCTACGCACCTATTGATTACTTGAAAGTGTGAGAGTGTGATCGTTGATATATTGAATTTTTAAAAAATAAATCTAGAAGCATTTTAATATTTTGACTGTATTTTTCATAGTTCAAATCTACCGCCAGCAAAAGTGTTTCTGTTTTGGGCTTGATGGCCATGATGGCAGACGACCCGGAGCATCCCGACGTCTTCCTGCTGACTGACTCTGAGCATGGTGAGACAGCCAATCACAAACCTCGTACTTGGACAGCAACTAATCACAAGTTTAGAACAAAGAGTGATGACCTCACAGAAATAAAGCCTGTTGAAAAACATCTATTCAGTCGATACTGAGAAACGATTTACTATTCATCATATGAATATATGATAATATGCAATTTTCTGCAATTATTTTTTGTGTGTGTGCCGTCAGGAAACTCATACAAGTTCCAGGCAGGGAACAGAATGAATGCTCTGCTGTGGTTCAAACACTTGAGTGCGGCTTGTCAAAGCAACAGGCAACAGGTGAGTGTGTGTTTGTGTGTGTGTGTTGATTTATTCAGCTCAGAGCGTTATTTAACTCACAGTTTCCTTTGTAGAGAAAGTGCACCACATAAGCCATTCAGTGCCCTTCACTGTGCACTTAATGTTCAGAGCGTTTCCAGGCTGCATTTTTTGAGCTAAATTGTAGATGTTAATTGCTCCTCAGGAGATGCTATTGTGTTGAAATCCTTTGAGTTCAAAAAAACGTGGGAACATTTTGCTCTAACCTTCTGTTTTAATGCAGTGTTTCAGTGGGATCTATTAAATTAAAAGCATTTCACATAATGGCTTTTTGAAACCTGTTGTTTCCAAGTACACCGGTCAAACTGACCTACAAAAGCATGTTCCATTAGCAGGTGTTTAGGTCTGTAATAAAGTGAGCAGTGACACTGCCCTCTAGTGCTTAACATTTGCTAGACACATCCCGTCAAATGCAACATTGGAGAAGCTAGTTTGAAATGAGCTATTCATTATTTACAATTGTTCAACTACAGCCAAGCCACTTTTTTTCTTTTTTTTTAAAGATGTTAACTACATTGCAAACTAGAGAAATTAGCTAACAACACTGAAACCATTTAAGTTACGGCACACAAACTACATCTATCTCTCCATATATATATATATATATATATATATATATCAAGCCATTCAAAGGTTTGGGATCAGTATGTTTTTTAATGCTCATTCATCATTTATGCTCATCAAGGCTGTGTTTATTTGATTAAAAATACAGAAAAAATAGTAATATTGTGAACTATTATTGCAATTTAAAATAGTCATTTTCTATTTTAATATACTTTAAAATAAAATTTATTCCTGTGACGCAAACCTGAATTTTCAGCATCATTACTCCAGTCTTCAATGTCACATGATTTTTCAAATATCATTCTAATATGCTGATTTATCATCAATGTTGTGCTGCTTAATATTTTTTATTAATATATATATATATATATATATATATACATTATTTTTTTATTTTTTTAAAAACAGCATTTATTTAAAATAGAAATATTTTATAACAAATATACACTACCGTTCAAAGGTTGGGGTCAGTAAAAAAAATAAATAAATAAATAAAAAGAAGAAATGAATACTTTTATTCAGCAAGGATGTGTTAAATTGATAAAAAGTGATAGTAAAGACTTTATATTGTTAGAAAAGATTCTTATTTTGAATAAATGCTGTTTTATGATTTATGATTTTTGAAGGATCATGTGACACTGAAGACTGGAGTAATGATAATGAAAATTCAGCTTTGCATCACAGGAATAAATTAGATTTTAAAATACATTAAAATAGAAAACTCTTATTTTAAATTGCAATAATATTTCATAATATAACTTTTTTTTCCTGTATTTTTGGCCAAATAAATGTAACTTTGATGAGCATAAGAGACGAAAAAAAAAATTACAAATCTTACTGATCCCAAACTTTTGAACTTGAACAACAAATACAATACAACATAAATGCTAATAAAATAAAATATTAGAAATAAATAGTATAATAAAATTATAAATGTTATAAAAATTACTATTGTGTGAAATATTACAATTTAACAGTTTTGTGTTAATATATTTTAAAATGTAATTTATTGATTTGATGCAAATTAATGAATTGTCAGCATCATTCACATATGCTGATTTGCTGCTCAAGACACATTTATTATTATTATTCTTAAGGCTGAAAACAGTTGATTATTTTTGTGGAAACAGTGATGCATTTTTTTTCCATGATTTTTGATGAAAAGATTTATTTGAAAGAAATCATAATTTAAATTTTAAATTATATGTATTGTATATATTTCATTTATTATTAAATGGTATATTTAAATTTTATTATTAGGTATTTAAATTTTACTAGTAAAACTTGTCTTTTTTTTTTTTTTTTTTTTTTTTTTTTTAAGTATTACATTTGCAGACACTAGTTGGTGGATATTTCGATTCCAGTCAAACTGTGAATCACTTATCATGAATTAAATATAATCATAAGCATAACATTTTTCGAACAAACTTTTTCCAGAGTGTTCACCATCTGAAACAGATGGCTAGTAGATCAGTACAGGATCTTGTGAAATCATACATATCACTTTCAGATTTTCTCATTGTCACTTTCTCTTTTTCCATTTCAGGTCCCAGCGAACCTAATGTCCTTCGAATGAGTAAGACCAGGGCGAATCAAACACATGGAGAGCTCTTGAGCGGCTGGATGACGGGAGAGCAGAGGAACATGAAGACCGCTGGGGACGGAGGACGAAATAAAAGAGCAAATGACTCATGTTTTGTGTGCGTTGGAGCTTTTCCACTGCCATCACCCAGCCTGAACCCCACAGCAAACTCCTCGAGCACCACTGCCTTAACAAGCAGAGTGTGAGTGTATGTGTGTGTGAGAAAGAGAGCGACACAATGCGACGCCCCCAGCACCAACGGTGTCCCTTCTGCTGGTTCGACCCGAAAGGACCTGATTCCTTCTTCCTTTTACATTTTATTTACACTTCCTCCATCTTCCATCCGATTCCCAGCAAGCGAGGAACTTGGATTCCTCTTGGGCTCTTCTCGAAGAACTCTTCATGGAGTTTGTTTACACCTTCTTTACCTTGTTTGTTGCTTGAGTTTTATGTATTAACCAGTTGTAAATGTAATCAGCGCTCCTCCGTCTTTAACCAAACACACCCAGGAAACTCTCCACTCGCACAAGACGCGTCAAGATTCCGTCTTCACACACTCAATTTAGGCTAATGCAAGCACGACACCAAGATTTTCCACAAACTGCAAGAAATGCAGGCAACTCCAACCAGAAAGGGCTCCGATACTCAATGAATTCCAGATGAAGAGAACCTCTTTATCTTCCGAATGTCTCCTTCAGAGTTTTCTATTCGACTTCTGTGCTCTTTTATGGATTCTCTAACCTTCGTTTTAGCTCATATCAACACAAACACAAACTTGTTTGTTTTGCTAGAAGGCACCTGAGGTGTTCAAAACAAGGGTGTGTAAGAAGAACAGGTTGAGAAGAGCTCATCATGCAGGAACAAGATGTTTGAAGCAACCCCTTTATGGTAAGACTCGTTCAGCTTCGAAACATCTGCAATAAGCACACCGGTTCAATCAAACAGCTTTCGGATTCGTCTGTGAAGACGCACGTACATAAACACTTTTTTTCAAGCTGTGAATGTTAGTGGGCGCAGACGTCAGTTGGTTTACATCTTCAAACTTGTATTTAGTCCATTATATTTAGTGTGAACGATGGGAATTGGAGCAGGAGATACGGAGCATCAATGGCCCACTGCGATTTTTATGTCTTTTGCTTTAATGTGGTTTTATTTTGTTATTTTATTTCAGTATTACTGGGATAGTTGCACATGTCTAGACTGTTTTAAATTGTCTGTTACATTAACATGTTATGTATGATTTTGTCTTTTTCGTTTTGAAAGGAACGCAACCTTGGCTTGGCTTCAGTGGAATGGTGGGATGTTTTCTTCTCGTTGAGCCATTAAGGTTCTTGTTTGCTCATTTAGACAGCTTTATCAGTTTCTTTTGGGAACAAGAGATGTCTTTTAAAGGAGAAGTCCACTTCCAGAACAAATATTTACAGATGATGTACTCGCCTCCTTGTCATCCAAGATGTTCACATCTTTCTTTCTTCAGTCGTAAAAGAATTGTTTTTTGAGGGAAACGTTTCAGGATTTTTCTTCATATAATGGACTGATATGGTGCCCCGAGTTTGAAGTTCCAAAATGCAGTTGAACTGTGGCTTCAAACGAACCCAAATGTTTTTGGAAATGATCCCAGCCGAGGAAGAAGCGTCTTATCTAGCGATACGATTTTCAAGTTTTTTTGACATGCCGGAAAAAAACAGTTCAGGCAGAGTAAGGCAAGACGAGTGTTTGACATTAAAAAGTATATAAATTGTATTGTTTTTATGAAAATAACTGAACACTAGATAAAACCCTTCTTCCTCGGCTGGGATCGTTTAAAACCACATTTAAACTGCATTTTGGAAATTCAAACTTGGGGCACCATAGAAGTCCACTATATAGAGAAAAACGCTGACGTTTTCCTCAAAAAACATAATTTCTTTACGACTAAAGAAAGACAGACATGAACATCTTGGATGACAAGGGGGTGAGTACATCATATGTGAATCTTTGTTCTGAAAGTGGACTTCTCCTTTAAGCTCAGAACAAATGGTTAGCGTTCTGCGGCGTAACAAAGGCGGGACGGGATGATTAGATTCATCTTTTGAATTCACTAGATGCTTGCAGCGTATTATTTGGAACATCATATGTCTTGTTTCAAATACTCTGAGTAATAACAGACATGAATCCAAGTTTGCTTGGATGATGATTGCAGGAAACTTCTTCCAGAGTGTCAAAGTGCTGCAGCGTTTTTTTTTTTTGTTTGACCGAGAATAATAAACCAAATTGACATGGATGAATGGTAATGGAGGATTTGGCAACTGGTTTATACTCGGGCCTGATTTCAATAGCAAGTTATCGCCGTTTCCTTTTGAGTGGATTTGAGTGGACGCTGAGGTTGAGGATGGGAAACTGGCCATCTTGCATTGCTTGTCTTCTAAAACAATATTTTTGTAAGGTATCTAACCTAAAATGGAAAATTTACAGGAAATGGTTGCGTCCGGCACAGGCAATACTGAGACGTTTGAGAAATGCTGGTTAGCTGATCTGGGGTGTTTTTTTTGTTTTTTTTTTGTTTACATGCGTTTGAAATTTTCTGAGCCTTTAAAGGGAACCCTGGGTATTAAGACTTGTATAGTATAGTTTAATATAACATAAATGATGTCTCTTAATGAAATATGTAGTGGAAAACCCATAAAACATTCCACACTGTTATGTATATATTTTGGACTATAGGGGGGGGCCATTATTATCGGTGAGCTACTGACATTGAGCTATGCTATTTCTACTGCTACGCAACTCAAAACGCAAATAAAATACTGATATGATGACCACAGCTACTGAAAGAGCTTACAGGTGGTGATGGATATAAGCATAGCCTTAAATCAAATGCCGCACCATCGATTTTCCTCACAAAGAGTCGAAACGCACCTGGTTATCGAGTGAAATCCACGCTGAAAAACTCCTTCAGTGGCTGCGGCGTCATAACAAGCATCGGCATGTTTACATCCTGCCAGGATGGCATCTGGCGTTTCTTCTCTCTGCCATTTGTAAGCTCTTTCAGTAGCTGTGCTCTACTAAAAGCCTCAAAGGCATCAGGGGTAAAGTGGAGAGAACAAAGATTTTTAATGGTAAGTTTTAATCGTCTCCTACTTTTCTCCTCGTTCTTATCACTAGGAAAGCAGTGAAGACTTGCATCGCTTCTCTTGTTGCCCTTTTACTGAAATTACAACTAAAAGGCGCACAATGTGGCATCTGTATTTTATTTTTCGAGTTGTGTTGCGGTAAAAATAGTAACAGGTAGTGGTATTAGCTCATCGAGTGCAACCGTTTTATGTAATCAAAATAATGGCACCCCCCCCCCATAGTCCAAAATATATATAAAAAACGATGTGGATTTTTAAAATAAGATAAATCTTTCATGGGTTTTCTACTACGTATTTTACTGAGAGACATAATTTGCATTACATTAAGCCATACAAGTCTTAATACCCAGGGTTCCATTTAATATCAGGTATTAGCACTTTGGGTTGTAAAAAAGCTCTGAGATATCTGAAGCTCTGCCACATGGAAAAAGCTACGGAGGTCAGTCAGCAAAATGAGACGTTCGAAAAGCTGTCGACAGAGTGTTTACATGATAAATGAACGTGAATTTTGTTTTGGTTCAAGCTGTGAAAGTGCCATGAGGCTGTTGTGAAAGCACAGGCAGAGAAGTTTCAGAAGATCTTGACCAACCACGTGAACTTGGCACCGTGAATTAAAAGAGAAAGGTGTTGAAAAGGACATTCTTCCTAGTGGAACGTCACACCAGACTTTTACTGATATGAGTTATGCATCTTGACAAGTCTCCAACCTTTTCCAGCGGGGACTTGGACCAAAGTAAATTATGATGTTGTTGGTTTCTGTGGCATTTTCTGGGTTTATTTCTCTAAAACGTTCCTTAGAGTTGGATGACGGTCGCTATTATGGAATAGCGAGAGCAAGGAACAGCGTATGGTTAATAAACAGAGACAGAAGATCGGTGGCAAACGTAATTAAGCTGCCTGTTATCTAATACATTTTTGGACCTTTTCTGGATTGTTTTTGTTCCAGTTGTTTATTATTTCACACTACATCTCTTTCTGTCTCTCTTTTTTTGTGAACAATAATGAAATGACATTTATTTCCCCTAAAATGTTATTTTTGTTTTTGCTGGTTTGTCTTTTTTCAGTCTTTTCGGTGAAATTCTCTATATCTTCAACACACTTTGTACTATTCCGTTTTACTCTTTATGTACATTGCATATGAAATCAAACACACACACACGTAATATTGATAGATGGACTTCTCATCTTCTCTGCCGCTTTCTTTGGCTGTTTGAACTTCACCGCATCACTTGTTTTATGTGGTGTTGTGTTACATCGGAATGATACGAATTTGTAGTAAGTTGATTATGAAATGAATTTGCTTGTGTGTGTGTGTGTGTGTGTGTGAGTGTGTGAGTGTGTGAGTGTGTGAGTGTGTGAGTGTGTGTGTGTGTGTGTCTCACTCTGTGCCATTCTGTGTCACCTGCTCCCACCCACCTTGTATCCTCCCTGTCTGACCCCACAGCGGCTAGGACCGATGGCCCAGGATAGCGCTATGACCTTTGACCTGAGAGATGTGCTCCTGGGTTCCAGACAGGACAAAACTAATAAACACTTTTGGTTGTATGTTTTTTAATCCAGTGGTCCCGGTGTCTTTTTTTGGCTGAGGATGTGGCTTTATTCGGAATTGACCCTTCGCAAAAATCCGCCCTCCTTATTTACTGTTGCTATGTCCTATACACAATGCCTCTCTCACACTACACGTTTTCACGTAGTGAAAAATACATTGTGGAACAAGGAGGAAACTGGCAACACGCCGACAGACAAGACCGAGCAGGTACCTTCTGGTATGAAACAAGGTCTCAGCTTTAAAATGGGGTCATTTTTTTTTTAAAGAAATTCAAACAATAAATAGCATTTTGTGGCTCTTCAGATTACTGTATTACCTTATTAGATCAATCGACACATGAGCCGACCATCTTTTCTAATTTACTTAAAGCATGAAATAAACATGAATGAACATCAGAACGTATTTTATATCAACCGCGGAAAGGCGTCAATAAACCATTTTTCAAGTTTAAGTCCATCAAAGTTAATCTATTTGTTTGTCAAATTCTGTGTTATGATTGGTCAAATCGCCTGTCAATCAAGCTGTTTGCGAATGGTCAATTGCATACGAATGTAATTACAGCAAGGCATGCTGAGTCCATACTTTATCAGAGTTTATATGGTTTACTTCTATAATTTCTGGTTTAGTGTTAGTGTTAAAGCTCAGTAGTCTCTACTGTTAAAGTAGAATAAGTGATTATTTATCTGCATCTAGATGTGCTGCTTCACTTTTAAATGCATGATCCTTTGTTTTTTCAGTGGGGTATTTTAGCTGCTTTTACAGTGTACGGCAAACTATTGCTCAAGGAAAATACATGGGGAGGTGGAGGACAGAATGTTTCTGATGCTACTTTTGATTCTTAACTGTACACTCTTAAAAAAAAAAAAAAAGTGCTTCATGATGCCATAGAAGAATCTTTTTTTGTCTAAATGGTTCCACAAAGAACCTTTAACATCTGCAGAACCTTTCTGTTTCACAAAAGGTTCTTTGTGGTGAAAGAAGGTTCTTCAGATTGTAAAAAGATAAGAAAGAGATGGTTCTTTAAAGAACCTTTGACTGAATGATTCTTTGTGGAACCAAAAATGGTTCTTCTATAGCATCGCTGTGAAGAACCTTTTAAAGCACCTTTATTTTTAAGATTGTAATGGATTACAGTTACCTTTTTTTTTTTTTTGCAATTAAATTACGTAATGCCGTTACATGTAACTAGTTACTCCCCAACACTGCTGTCATGTTATGTTCAAGCTTGACAGCTCCTTTCAGTTTTGTTGCATTTCAGACAATCAAGCAGGAAGAAAGTAATGAATGAAGGTTTGGAAAAGCATGACTCATGAGGGTGAGTAATTGATGACAGAATTTGTGTTTTTGGATAAGGGGAGTTAAAGAGAGAGTTCACCCAAAAATCATTTACTCAACCTCATGTCATTTCAAACCTGTATGAAATTCTTTATTTTGCTTAGCACAAAATACATTTTTTTAGAAGAATGTGGGTGTCGAAACCGGTTACCCAACATACTTAAAAAAAAGAAAGAAAAATCTTCTGTTTTGTAGAGTAAAAGAAACTAGCTCAAGTTTGGAATGACATTTGGGCCAGTAAATGATGATAGATTTTTAATATTTTGGATGAACTATTAAACAGAAAAAAAAGTCGTACAGGTTTGGGACGTCATAAGGGTGAGCAGAATGTATATTTAACTGTCCCTTTCTGTTTTTCAACAATATTCATAATCAAGTGCCACATGACACTAATACGTGACCCTGGACCACAAACCCAGTCTTAAGAAGCACGTATATATTTGTAGCAATAGCCAAAAAATAGAGGTGCTCCGATCAGGATTTTTGAGGCCGATCACCGATTGCCGATCACAGGAAGCTGTATCTGCCGATCCGATCACCGATACCGATCTTCTTAAAGACTCCTATTAATCATGTAAAATTATTTATAGAGATACTCCAATCAGGATTTTTAGACACTTATTCAGGGCCTGGTGTTTTTGTTTTTGTTTTGTTTTGTTTTGAGAGAGAGGGGAGTTTTTTTAATTTGAGGGGCGGAGGGGAGACTTAAAATATATATATAGAAGATATATATATATTTTTAGAATTGTGCATTTATTGCACAATAGCTTGCACACATCACAAATCTATTTCCACAAACATATTTATCCATTATTTTGATTTCAGATCCAAACATTGTTATTGAAAATACCTTTTCAGCATGTTTACCGCAAACAATGCGCTGTCACTTTAATTCTGCGCGCGCGGCACAGACTCCGTGCCGAAACGATCTGTACACTGCTGCAGATACACCGCTCCTGGAACGCACTACTAGACTGCAACCGTGTGCAGCTTGAACGCTTTAATCCGTTAGCATGAGAACGGGAAAAAATACGCACTGCAAACGGAGGTATGTGAACGTGGCGTTATGTGTTTACGCTTCAAGTGTGCATGAGCGCCCAGTCTCCAGGAGAGCGCGCGAGCGCTGAATGGTTAAACACTGGAAAGAATTAAAAAGAAAAGCAGTTTACAAACTTTAGCGATGATGCGACACTGATTCTATTGTGCAAGTAACAATTCCTTTGCCAACTGTGCAGCCATGTGGTGATTGGAAGCCATTTGTGCACTTTTGTGTGAAAGAGAGAGAGCGCGCGGTCATTCACTCGCCCTGTTTGTGAAATTACAGCTCACATAATTTTTCAAATTACTTTATAAGTTATTTAATGAAGAAATATGAATTATACCTCACCTTCAGCATTACTAATTGTTTTACCCGCGCCGAAAAGCGCCTGAGACGGTGCCGTTGCATGTCGTACCAAACCTTTCACGGCAGGCGCCTAATCAGTTTTAGATCGGTTTATGAGATCGGGCTTTTTAGAGACCGCCGATCAAACATCCCCAAGCGATTATCGGCCGATAGTGATCGGTGGCCGATAGTGATCGGTAGCCGATCAATCGGAGCACCCCTACCAAAAAAATACATTGTATGGGTCAAAATTATCAGTTTTTCTTTTATGCCAAAAATCATTAGGAAAAGATAAGTGAAGATCATATTCCATGAAGAAAATATATCAAAACTTACTTTTTGATTAGCAGTTTGCATTGCTAAAAACTTAATTTGGACAAATTTAAAGGCGATTTTCTTAATATTTGGATCTTTTTGCACCCTCACATTCCAGATCTTGGCCAAATATTGTCCTATCCTAACAAACCATGCATTAATGGAAAGCTTATTTCTTTCTTTCAGATGATTTCAATTTCTGGTTTTGTGGTCCTGGGTCACATACTGTATAAGGAAAGTTATCCACCTTATTTTTCCTATAAGAGCGGGCGCAGCCATTTGTAAATTTTATGGGTCTGGCTTCCAGTCTGTTCTGCGTCCAGCTATTTTGCTTGTTTTGCATTTTGATATTGCAAATTGGTGTCTTGCAATGTTATTTTAATGTATTATCCTAATCATAAACACACTAGATTGTAGTGCAAATCGTTTTACCGTTCACTGCACGTTGTTATTCTGCTATTTTCCTATAGAGGTTAATGAACCGGAAGTCTCGCCCATAAGCTTTTTATCTGCGTTGAAGAATAAGGTGGATAGATCGATGTCATTAAATATAATTTCATATGGACCTTTAGTCACAGACAGAAATGGAACTGTACAGTAGTACTGTGTGATACTCCCCCCTGCTGTTCACCAGCGTTAAGACACAGTCAAGAAGAAAATGTATATATGCAGCCTAAAAATATGTATGCATATTTACACGTGCACATAAAATTCATGTTATACCAACTATTCTGTGCATTGTAAATGATGAGTTTGTATATGCATAGGCTTACAGAATATAAATGTTGTTGCGTTAATTCGAAATTTGTGACATTTAAAACACCTACTGGAATTCTTACTGGGGAAAAACATCAAGCTATGACGACAGTTGTTATCAGCATTATATTTATTTCTCATATATCCCCCCACACACGCATGAACACTTAAAGACCGTGTTCACTTTAAGACGCGAAGGGTTTGCTGGTGTGAATGTGTGTGTCTTGAGTGTGTTCACGCAGTCAGGAAGAGCCACACAGAGAATCAGACACACAAACAGAGTCGCCAGCAGCAGTAATGACTGGAGCTTGAGCCACAGGCGGCTGGATATTGACGATAAACGCGTCTTGAGCTCGAACAACTGGCCGTCGGGGTTTTTCTTTTGAAATGTTTCGGTAGTAGCGCAAGGGTGAGTCGATGCCTTTAAATGTCACGGTTTCACTGTTAGCCTGTTAGCCGTGCCAATACGCTGTGACTAAAAACTAGGAACTCACTAACAGCAACTGCAGACACTCATATATAGAGGTACACCTACGGTGAGCTCACAACTGTGTCGTTGGATTATATCAGTGGCTATTTTATAGCTATAATGTTAAGTAAACGAGGGAATTGTGAGCTAGCTGGCTAACCGCCGTTAGCACTCTCGCTTATAAAATACACTGAATGGCGTGAGGGCTTCATCTGACACGTATTTCTATTCAGTTTAAGCGGTTAAACAAGTTGTTTTTATGTCAGCCGTTTCTTATATTCGTGTAAATATAATAAAAGTCAGTATTAGGTATGTTTAAAGGCATGACAGCTGCGGTGCATTCAGTCGAACGGCACCTTAAATATAAAAGCAGGTCTATTTGCATGAACAACTTTACACTTGAACCTGTTTGTGTAGTAGGTGTGATAAATGTGTGTTAGCGTGTAGCTAGAGTTCATATGAATGGTTGACTGTGTCATTAGTGCCTGCGTGGACAGGATATGCTGCAGGCGGTCCACCCAGTCTTATGATGAATGTACACTTGCTCACCTGCATGTTTCTGATAACATTACGTGTCTTAAGACCGATCACTTGACAAAACACTAAACATCTGCAGAGATCTGGAACAATCTAGACTGGTGTGTGAAGCAGGGCTTCATTTACACATTTTGTGTGTGATTGCTCTTCTCTGTTAGAGGTTCATGCAAGAATATTTCCAGAGTTTGCGAGATGGGTGTCGCCAAGAAGACCACAGTGCTCCTCATGGGAGGTGTAAGATCTCTGGAGGCCCGTGCTTCTAGATTGTGGTCTGGATCACTGTATGGATATTTTTAGGGTTCTCAGAAGCAGAAATCATCATAGTTTAGTGAATGGAAGCTACAACAGATTATAATTTTTACATTTCCATATAACAGCGAAAGGAAAAAAAAAACACTTTGTACAAGAGGAAAAAATAAATAAAGATTGATTATAGTAGTCAGAGGAGAGAAATTTTTATATATATATATATATATATATATATATATATATATATAGTGTAGTACAAATTTATAGTGTTTATTTATATATATATATATATATATATATATATATATATGTATATGTGTGACCCTGGACCACAAAACCAGTCTTAAGAGCCAAAAACACATTGTATGGGTCAAAATTATAGATTTTTCTTTTATGCCAAAAATCATTAGGAGATTAAGTAAAGATATTTTGTAAATTTCCTACTCTAAATATATCAAAACTTAATTTTTGATTAGTAATATGCATTCCAAAGAACTTAATTTGGAAAACTTTAAAGGCGATTTTCTCAATATTTTGTTTTTTTTTTTGCACCCTCAGATTCTATATACTGAAATAGTTGTATCTCTGCCAAATATTGTTCAATCCTAACAAACCATACATTGTTGGAAAGCTTATATATTCAGCTTTCAGATGATGTATAAAGCTCAATTTAAAAAAATGTACACTTATGACTGGTTTTGTGGTCCAGGGTCACATATATACATATATATATACACATATACATATACATACATAATTTATAGTATTGTGTAAAAGAAAGAAATTTACAATGTTAATGTGGAGTTGTTGAGCCTTTCGTCATATTCTGCAGAAAGGGCCCATTTAAATAAATAAATAAATAGTTAGATAAATACTACCCTACAAAAATTTGCAATCAGTAAGCTTTTTAATATTTATAAATAAGTCTATTCTGCTTATCAAGGCTGTTTATTTGATTAAAAATACAGAAAAAAACAGTAATATTGTGAAATATTTTTGTAATTTAAAATTGTAATATACTTTAAAATAAAATTTTCAGCATCATTGCTACATTATTTATCCTTATTATTTATTATCAATGTTGGAAACAGTTGTGCTGCTTAATTTTATATTTAATTAATTAATTTTTTTTTTTTTTGGGAACCTGTAATACTTTTTTTCAGGATTCTTTTCATGAATAAATTTTAAAAAGAACAGCATTTATATAAAATAGAAATCTTTTTGAAATCTGTAACAATATACACTGCTGTTCGAAGTTTGGGGTCAGTTTTCTTTCTTTCTTTCTTTCTTTCTTTGAAGGAAATTAATAGTTTTATTCACCAAGGATGTGTTAAATAAATTTAAAAAATCATAGCAAAGACTTGTATTGTTAGAAAAGATTTATAATTTATTATTTTGAATAAATGCTATTCTATTTTATTTTTTATTCAAGGAATCCTAATAAAAGTATCACAGGTTCAAAAAAAAATAAAATCAAATTAAGCAACTGTTTCCAACATTGATGATAAATTAGCATAGCATATTAAAATGATTTCTGAAGGATCATGTAACACCAAAAATGGGAGTAATGATACTGAAAATTCAGCACTGAATCACAGAAATAAATTATATTTTAAAGTATATTAAATTGCAATCATATTTTATAACATTTTTTTTCTGTATTTTTGATCAAATAAATTGATAAGCATAAGAGATTTAAAAAAAAAAAAAAAACATTAAAAAAAATTAACATTTTCACTGCATCAGTTACATAAACTACTGTTCAAATCCTTAGATTGTCTTTTTCAACAAATTAATATTTTGTTCAGTGAGGAACATATAATTAAAATATTTTCATTGTTACAAAATTTCGATTTAAAATAAATGCTGTTTGTATTTATATTTGTATTTTTTGTATTTTCTGTTTATTGAAGAATCTTTAATCAGTGTGTCATGGTTTTCACAAAAAACAAGCAGCACAACTAATTTCAGCTTTGATAATAATGATAATAGTTAAGAATTTAGAATAAGAAATTCTTGAGCAGCAAATCAGCATATCAGAATGATTTCTGAAGGATCATGTGAGAGGAGCAATGATGCTGAAAATTCAGCTTTGCATCACAGGAATAAATTACATTGTATAATGTATACCAATAGAAAACTCTTGTTTGTAATAATATTTCACAATTTTACTGTTTTACTGTCTAAACCAAACTGTTGAACGCTCAGCTTCCACTTCTCTCTTCTCACATAATCTGGTCCACAACGTCATTAGCACCAACGGTGAAATGTTCAGTTGGACTAAAAATCGGCACTCTTGGAATACCGCTTGACCAAATCAATTTGGTTTCTGTTATAATAGCTGGAAATTATATAGCTATAATGAAACTCCATGACAGATAACTTGACCTTGGTGTATAATAATCAGAATTCATTCAGTGCATCACACAAAACCCATTTATTTGTTGTCAGTGTTTAAAGTGCATTCACATAATCAACAAATGTAAGATTTATTGGGCTAAAATCTAAAAGAACACGAGCCCTGGATGAGCACTTGTCATGTGACTCTAGTCTAAAGAAATGAATGTTTTTGCTCTTCACAAAGGCGCCAGAGAGTATCGATGCAGCTCAATATAGCATTAGAAAAAAAAAAGTTTGATGTAATGTTCTGTAATCAAAGCAATGTATTTTGTGAATGTCTGCCAAAAGTCTGCCTTCATGCTGTTGTCATGAGTGGGCTGATTCCACATACTAGATATAAGAGAGCAGAGCACAGTAGTAAACGTGTTTGTGTGTTTAGTAGAAGTCTTTGGAGTGGCGGCGCTCTCAAACCCAGATAAGCCCCAGGCTGAGATCAGGAAGCGCTGAGCGAGTGTTGGGCTGTGTTTGCCAGGGCTCAGCACCGCAGTGTGTTTGAGCCGAGATTTTGCTGCTTGTCCTTTCACTTTAATGTAGACCCTGAGAGCCGTTAGGATTGTTGCATGTATTTGAGGCTGTTCATATTGATTGCTGGATTTTGTTTTGTTTTTGTGAACAGTGGAAGTTTGCCATTTTTGGGTGAATGTTTGAGTAAATCTTTAATTTAGATTGAAATGTAGTAATGGCCTGTGCTTGTTGTTATAAGACTAAGATGGAATCGTGGAATCATAAAAACTGAATTTACTGTAAAGCAGAATGTCACGGAGTTTGCCATATTTTGGATGAATAGTCAAAAGTAAGTCAGTACACTTAAATCAAAATGCGATACAAACTAGTGTCTGTGAATATTAAGCTTCAAAAATACAAAATATGAATCCTGCACGTTCTGGGTGCCTCTGTGTGTATGAATGGCACATACGCATGGTTTCATTTAATACTGAAGCGCGTGTGATGCTCACAGTGTTTTCAGCCTCTGTCACCTCTATATATGAGTACATGAACACACAAACTCAATCTCTAGAACTCACTTTATGAGCATTTGACTGTTTCATTTCAGTAAAACAATCGTTATACCATATACAAACATAAACTTAACGATATTCACAGCAACCCCGTCAAAATAAGGTTGGTTTAACTTGAAGAAACTGTGACAGAAATTGCTTAATGATAGTAATACTACTAATACTACTAAACTACTAATAAAACATTATTTTTAAAGGAATACTTACCAGAAAAATTATTTACCAGAATTTATACAATACAGTATTTCGTATTTCTGGGAAAAAATAATATATATATATATATATATATATATATATATATATATGTATGTGTGTGTGTGTGTGTGTGTGTAAAGAATAGTAAGTTAATAATGCATTTTTTTTATAAAAATCAATTAACAAGAGATGTTTTTTGACTATTAATATTTATGAAACCATTAAAATTGAATCCATGATTTCGTAAGGCCTTAAAAATGAAATTTTTGTTAAATTATTAATAAAAAGGAATTTGGATTTTTATTTATTCATTTATTTATATATTTATTTAATTTTTTTTTTTTTGTCAACTTTCTATCAAAAATATAGAAATTAAATTATATTTAAAAATATAAAATAAATTTTAAAATATATTAAAATGAAGAACAGGTTATTAAAATAACATTTAGAATAATATTTAACATTCATCACAAGTATTTTTTTTTTACATATAATTGTTTTGGGGGGTTTCTCCACATGACATTACTTGTAATATTTTCAATTATTCATAAGCTGTCAAACTGTTTAGTTAAAATAGTTTTTTTCTTAAAAATAGTAACGATAAATGATTTTGCCAAACTATTTAATAAGGCTTTTTGGTACCACTTTACAATCAGGTGTCATTTGTTAACGTTAGTTAATGTATTAACTAACATGAACAAACAATGAACAATACAAAATCATGCAATACATAAATCACTGACAAGCCACGCAATATTGCGTTCATAATCACAGATGAATCACATTCAATTATGATCGCTATTTTGCTAATCACAAAACCAGCTTTACTGAGGAGATGTGCATGACAATCTCATGCGATTTATCATGCAGCAATAATCTTTGTTAATGTTAGTTAATAAAAATACAATCTCACAATCTCAATCTCACCCTGATGTTTTTGTTCCTCCACATATATATTAAAGGCAGTGTTAATCGAGAAGTTAAAAACATCATCATCAATCAGGAGTTGTATTTAAATCATTGTATGTATGAATTGCATTTTTAATGCGTTTTAGAATAAACAAACAGATCTATACTGCTTTGACCCACATATTTCATCACTGATATGCTTAAAGCTTTGTATTCTTATTGTTGTTTTTTCTACCTCAGGGAGTTCAGAGATGTCACAGAAACCAGACTCGCCCAGAGAGTAACAAACCACACATACCTGAGCAGACAGGTGGCCACCCCACCCTCTACACAACACCAGGCTGGACTCCAAAGCATATATTAGGAGGATTTAAGTTGGTGTGCGTTACAAGCAAAACTAACGCAGACACAACCGGGTCCGTCTTATATAACCGAGAAAGCTCTCCTGCATCAGTGAGTGCTCTTATGTGAAGTGCTCTGATTTTATTCTGCTCCTGTCAGTGTCATGTCTGTCTCACAGCAGTCAGCAGTACAATATAAATCTCAGCAATGGCTCATGATAGATTTATTTTGATAGATTTATTCCTTCAAGGAATAGGCATTCAAGGAATAGTTCACCCAAAAATGTAAAAAAAGATTGCTTACATTTGGTCTTAGTACATCCAAGAGCTAGATGAGTGTGTTTCTTTATCTAAACAGAGTGGGCGAAATTTAGCATTACATCACTTGCTCACCAATGGGTCATTTGCAGTGAATGGGTGCCGTCAGAGTGAGAGTCCAAACAGCTGATAAAAACATCACAATAATTCACATGGCTCCAATTCATCTGTGAGTGTTTTGTGAAGTGAAAAGCATTGCATCACTTGCTCACCAGTGGATCATTTTCAGTGAATGGGTACCGTCAGAATGAGAGTCTAAATAGCTTATAAAAATATCACAATAATTCACATGGCTCCAATCCATCTGTGAATGTCTTGTTAAGTGAAAAGCATTGCATCACTTGCTCACCAGTGGATTATTTGCAGTGAATGGGTGCCGTTAGAGTGAGAGTCTAAACAGATAATAAAAACATCACACTAATCCATAAATAATCCACACAACTCCAATCCATCAGTTAATGTCTTGTGATGTGAAAAGCATCGGATCACTTGCTCAGCAGTGGATCATCTGCAGTGAATGGGTGCCGTCAGAGTGAGAGTCTAAACAGTTGATATAAACATCACAATAATCCACAAATAATCCACACAACTCCAAGCCATTAATTACTGTCTTGTGAAGTAAAAAAGCATTATACACTTGCTCACCAGTGGATCATTTGCAGTGAATGGGTGCCATCAGAATGAGAGTCCAAACATCTGATAAAAACATCACAATAATCCACACCACTCCTATCCATCAATTAATGTTTTATGAAGTGAAAAGCATTGCATCACTTGCTCACCAGTGGATCATTTGTAGTGAATGGGTGCCATCAACAACCACACAGCTTTTTACTTCACAAGACATTTATTGATGGACTGGAGTGGTGTGGATCATTGTGATGCTTTTTATCAGCTGTTTGGCCTTTCATTCTGATGGCACCCATTCACTGCAAAGGACCCATTGGTGAACAAACTTGTTATCACTTGTGATGTAATGCTAAATTTCTCCAAATCTGTTCTGATGAACAAACAAACTCATCAAAATCTGAGCCTGAGGCTGTGTACGTTTTCATCAAATTTTCAACTATTCTTTTAAAATGACAACCACTCTCTCTCTTCTCACAGGAAGTGTCATCCACAGTCTTTCACATTCTGGTGGTTCGAGCCGCTCCTGTCCTGCCTGACCGGTGGTGGTGTTGGTCAGACAGCGGGCAGTGCCATGCCCCAGGCGTAAGCGCGTGTCTCCTGGCAGACTCAGGCGTGGTGGGCCGCCGGTGGGCGTCTGGCTGCGGGAGGTGATGAAGCTGAAGCAGCGTGTGGTGGTGCTGTGCGCTGTGCTCTTTCTCCTCGGCCTGGCTAAGGTCTTCCTGCTGGATGGAGGAGAGGGATCGGCCGCCAGTCGCCGCGACCTCCGGGCCTTCCGCAAGATGGAAGCCAGCCTGGCCCTGGCCAAAGGAGCTCGTCTCACGCACACCTTACAGTCGCCCTGGGAAGTGGCCGCCCAGTGGGTGGGACCGCGGGAGGTGTACCCGGACGAGACGCCCGAGCTAGCCGCCGTGCTGAACGCCCTGGCCACCGCTCGCGTGGAGAGGGCCGACGTGGGCTACAAAGGCACCCAGCTGAAAGCCCTCCTGGTGCTCGACGGAGGACAGAAAGTGGTATTCAAACCCAAGAGGTGAGAAGAAGGATGATTAAGATGGGGAACGAAAGAGAGAGAAAGTAATGAGAATGTGAATGAGGTTAAAATGAAAGGAGTGAGTGATTTAGAAAGAGGGAGAGTGAGGGGAAGAGTGACTGAGTGAATCAGAGAACGAAAAAGCCGGTGACTGAAATAGAAAAAGAAGTGAATGAATAAGAGATGTAATAATAATCATTTTTATGTATACAGCACCTGAGCATGCATCACAATGTGTGGCAAAGAAAGAGCATAACACCGCAATACACCAAACAATAATACAAACAGGAAGCAATAAAAAAAAATGTGACAAAACTATTTGTAACTAAAACAAATGCCAGCCTAGGTTTAGAAGCAGTGGAGCTGAAGGTCCTACTGACTTTATGGAAAGTCTTAAAGGACTTTATTATTATTATTATTTATTGATTTGGATTCATCTGGTTTAGGATATTGGTGATGAGGTTCAATTTGTTAAAGGAGAAGTCCAAAAAATTTACAGATAATTTAATCACCCCCTTGTCATCCAAGATGTTCATGTCTTTCTTCTTTCGTAAAGAAATTGTTTCTTGAGGAAAACATTTCAGGAATGTTCTCCATACAGTGGACTTCAATAGTGCCCGTGAGTTACTTACAAAATTACTAGTTGGGTCTGAAAAATGGGTCCAATTCCAGAATCGGATGCTTCTTGTGAAATTAAAATTTTGATTCCACCTTCAACTGTGAGGACCCGACCTAGCGATCTGCCAGAACATAGCCCTCCAAGATATGGCTACACTTGTCAAGTCGATCAGTCAAGTCGAAAAAGCAAAGTAGCTTATAATATCTGTGATAAGCTAAGCATGTTGCAATAGAGGTGTCACCACCAATATGACAAAGCATTTTAATTTAACAGATCGTTAAAGATCACAAGTTTGATTCGTCAACCTTTCTTCCATGCAGCGTACGATCAAACCAGTGTGATTTGAACATTCAAATCTGTGTTCGTGCTGCTGCTGACCTAAAGAGAGCCACTGTTATGTATATGAATGAAACAGTTTCACAGTCTTTTCAACCACACGGTTCCTTATTTCTGTATTACAAGCATTCAAATAATCACAGAAGTACTGGGATAAAAGTTCATAGTCTGGATATAAACTCTGATATGTACGGTAGAGATCAAAACAGAGTAAATCGTCCTTTTGAAAGTTACTTTGACATTCCAAATAATGTTAAAGATTTATTGATTACATTGTTATGCCAGTAGGTGGCGAAAGGGGGCTGTTAATAATGTATTTGATCATTTATTCAAAAACACTGATTCATCCAGTAATGAACCAAGTAAATCATTGAATCACTAAATCATTTACTTATAAATTAGGCCTACATGTGATTTTGTTTAGTTGTCTAATTGTTGTTGTTTTTTCTTCAGAATCGTAAGAGAACCACAACTTCCATTTAAAAAAAAAACAACAACCCAATTTATCCAGCTCTATTTTGCAAACAGCTCTTAAGTGAATCTTATTTTTCTGTAGCCTGTTGATTTTTGTTCATGGTATTCAGCTGCAACTAAATGTTTAGCAAAAAAGAAACAGAATAAATATGCTCGATATCATATTTTACTCACATTGGAATCGAAACTGGGAATCGAAAAGAATCAGAATCGATAAGCAGAATCGGAATTGATAATATTCTAAAGATACCCAACCCTATCCAAAATGTAGTTTAAATGCAGCTTCAAATGGCCCTAAATGATCCCAGCCGAGGAAGAAGGGTCTTATCTACTGAAATAATTGGTTATTTTCTTTAAAAAATGTAGAGTTTATATACCTTTTAACTTCAAAAGCTGTTCTTGTCTAGCTCTGCGTTGTGCATGTGTACTTTGTGTAGTCCGGGTCAATACAGTTAGGATATGTCGAAAAACTCCCATTTCATTTTTTCCACCAACTTCAAAATCATCCTACATCGCTGCAGAAGTACCAATCCAGTGTTTACAAACTGAACGTGCAAAGAAGGTCAAACGCCCTTTACAGAAAAGGGTAAAACAGCGATGTAGGACGATTTTGAAGTTGGAGGATAACACAAAGTTTGCATGCACATCACAGAGCTAGACAAAATGAGCATTTGAGGTTAAAAAGTACATAAATTGTAATTTTTTTTTTTTTTTTAGAAATTAACCAATCGTTTCGCTAGAAAAGATCCTTATTCCTCGGCTGGGATCGTTTAGAGCCATTTGAAGCTGCATTTAAACTACATTTTGGAAGTTCAAACTTGTGGACACTATTGAAGTCCACTATATGGAGAACATTCCTGAAATGTTTTCCTCAAGAAACAATTTCTTTACGACTGAAAAAAGAAAGACATGTACATCTTGGATGACAAGGGGGTGAGTACATTATCTGTAAATTTTTGTTCTGGAAGTGAACTTAATATTAGTTGAAAGCATTTGGTATCATGAATTAACAATACATTGCAGTTTAATATATATATTGTTTTAATGATCAAAAGTGGTTTTCCACAAACCTAAATTTTCAGCATCATTGCTCCAGTCTTCAGTGTTACATTCATAATTAATTTTAACATGCTGAATTGCTATTCACAAAATATTATTTATTATTATTAATGTTGAAAGCTTTTGTGCTGATGTTAATATATTTGTGAAAACTGTGTTGCTTTGATGAATAGAGAGATGAAAGAACAGCATTTACTTGAAATGGAAAATATTTGTAACATTAGAAATATCTTTACTGTCACTTTTGATTCAATTTAATGCATCCTTGCTGTAACTTGCCAAACTTTTGAACGGTAGTATATAAGAATGTAATGTATAGTGTATTTTTATTAATATTATTATTATTATTATTATTATTATTATTATTAAGTTGTATTAAATTAGTTCACCCAAAAATGAAAATTCTGTCAATAAGTACTCACTCTCTTGTTCTTACAAATCCGTAAGACCTTTGAAGACTGACACAGAAGCTGAAAAATTGTTAAATAAAGTTGTTGTTTTTGTTTTCTTTCACACAAAAAGTATTCTCGAAGCTTGATAACATTACGGTTGAACCACTGATGTCACATAGACTATTTTAACAATGTCCTTAGCACCTTTCTGGGCCTTGAATGTGATAGTTGCGTTGCTGTCTATGCAGGGTCAGAAAGCTCTCGGATTTCATGAAAAATATCTTAATTTGTGTTCTGAAGATGAACAAAGGTCTTACAGGGTTTGAAATGACATGAGGGTGAGTAATCAATGACAGAATTTTCATTTTGGTTTTCATTTTCATTTAATTAACATTAGTTCAACACAATTAAATTAGTTCTTGTTTACAAAGAATGAACCAGTTTAAAATGAACCAGTTATGTTTGTGAATTAGCATTAACCTATATTAAGACATTTTGTAAAAGATATTTAATGCATTAGGTGTCATAAAATAATAGTAATGTTAACAAAATAAACCTAATTGTAAAGTGCTACCAGGATATTTCTGGAACAAAAAAAGCTTGCGTGCACTTTGGACACAAAGCTGATCTGTCATTACTTCAGGTGAGTTCAGCTGTCTGCTCTTATCTGAGCTTATTAGAGTTATCATGGATCTACAGAGCGAGGAAGCTCTCCTGGTGTCCTTAATCTCTAAGGTCACTGATCAAACACAGCTTATCTCTGATGACTTCACATCCAGACTGAACTTTTTCAATCCATCCGGACTGAACATTTTGGTTCCAAACATCCAAACCGGGCGTGTCACATTATATTGTGTGTCATTCTAAGTGGACTGTGGGATATCTTCCAAATAGGAAGTTAGAAAGTCTGACTTTTTAAATGGAATAAAGTGGTAGTGTTTAATGCACTTTGTAAAAGCAAGATTGAGATGTTAAGTATACACTGCTGTTCAAAGTTTGGGATCAGTAGGATTTTTAATGTTTTTTTTTAATGTATTTTATGCTCATCAAAGTTCAGTTTATTTGATCAAAAATACAGGAAAAATGGTAATATTATGAAATATTGTTGCATTTTAAAATAAGTTTTCAATTTTAAAGGAGAACTCCACGTCCAGAACAACAATTTACAAATAATTTACTCACCCCCTTGTCATCCAAGATGTTCATGTGTCGTAAAGAAATTATGGTTTTTGAGGAAAGCAAATACCATAATTTTCTCCATATAGTGGACTTTATTGGTGCCCCGATTTTGAACTTCCAAAATGTAGTTTAAATGCAGCTTCAAAGGGGTCTGAATGATCCCAGCCAAGGTAGAAGGGTCTTATCTATATAGCGAAACGATCTGTAATTTTTTCCAGAAAATAAAAGTTTGTATACTTTTTAAGCACAAATGCTCGTGTAGCACAGGCTCTGGGATGCGCGTTCACAACACTTTGAATTAGTGATGGGTTGTTCTTGAACGATTCTTTCATTTTGAACGAATCTTCAGTGTGACTCGGGAAGAACAAGTGATTTGGGTTTTTGGAGTCATTCATTCATCTTATGGGGCTGTCACGTGATGAACGAACGACTCAAAGCTGAAAACTTGTCAGATAAGAGGTGAGGTGAGCTAATCATAGACTAAAGACCCAGGTGAACAATGAATTAATATTTTCTGTTTCTTATAGCATTATAGTTTTGTCTTGTTTGTAGTGTGATCAACGTTTGTGTAAGCAGTAGATATGTTAGGGAAGTAACACGTAACATTTTAATTATATTTTGCTAAAATGAACGAAATAACTCAAAAAGATTTGTTCATTTTGCTAAATGAGACTCAAAGGCAAAATGGGTAAAGTCAGTAAAATGATCCGAACTTCCCATCACTACTACGAATCACGTTTAAGTTCATCATCTGTGTACTGAGTATGGCAAAGAACTTCATCTTATCTTCTCCTACAACTTGAGAGGAGGACATCTTTGTACCTTTTTGTTTGTAAACAGCGTTTACAAACTTACGTGCACTTTCTTAGTTTTTGCGCATTCGCTTTGTAAACACTGGGTCTGTAGTTCCGGCCATGTTCCTCATGAACTTTTGACGTGATTTAATAGTACGTAGCGTCGTGAACGTGCATCCCAGAGCCCGTGCTACACAAGCTTTTGGGCTGGGATCGTTTAAAGCACTTTGAAGCTGCATTTAAACTACATTTTGGAAATTCAAAATTGGGGCACCAATAAAGTCCATTATATGGAGAAAAATCCTGAAATGTTTTCCTCAGAAAACCATAATTTCTTCACAACTGAAGACAGAAAGACATGAACATCTTGGATGACAAGGGGGTGAGTAAATTATTTGTAAATTGTTGTTCTGGAAGTGGACTTTTCCTTTAATGTACTTTAAAATATGATTTATTTCTGTGATGCAGTGCTAAATTTTCAATATCATTACTCCAGTTGTCAGTGCCACATGATTCTTCAGAAATCATTCTAATATGCTGATTTATTACTAATGTTGGAAACAGCTGTGCTGCTTAATTTTTTTTCAGGATTCAAGATACAAAAGATTTTTTATTTTAAATAAATGCTGTACTTTTTAACGTTTTATTCATCAAAGAATTCTGAAAAAAGTATCACAGGTTCCAAAGTAAATATTAAGCAGCACAACTGTTTCCAGCACTGATAATAAATCGGCATATTAGACTGTTTTCTGAAGGATCATATGGATCATATAAGTAATGATGCTGAAACTTCAGCTTTGCATCACAGGAATAAATTACATTTTAAAATTACACTATTTTAAATTGCAATTTAAACACACAATATTTCACAATATTATGTTTAATTTTCTGTTTTTTTAATCAAATAAACGCAGCCTTGAGGAGAAAATACCTTTTTTAAAAAACATTAAAAATCTTACTGATGCCAAACTTTTGAACAGCAGTGTAATAAAGAGTTTTTGTCTTAAAATAAACTGTGGTGTCAGTAGTTTCAAAATGACACGAAAGAATATATTCTGTCTGCACAATTACCTTGGCAAAGTGTTGCTTTACTTTCAACTTAAGTGACCTCAATAACAGTAA
>VONZ01000054.1:712500-747500 GCA_012976165.1 Labeo catla | reverse complement strand
TGAAGTTGAGGGAGAAAATACGATCAGAGTTTTTTGACAGACCCTAACTGTCCTGAACCAGAATACACAGAGTTCAGGGAGAGAAAGGCAAGACGAGCGTTTGCGTTAAAAAGTATATAAATGGCATTATTTTTATGAAAATAACTAATCGTTTTGCTAGATAAGACCCTTCTTGCTTGGCTGGGATCCTTTACAACCGCATTTGGGATCGTTTGAAGCCGCATTTAAACTGCATTTTGGAAGTTCAAAATCGGGGCACCATATCAGTCCATTATATGGAGAAAAATGCTGAAATGTTTCCCTCAAAAAACATAATTTCTTTACGACTGAAAAAAGAAAGAAATGAACATCTTGGATGACAAGGGGGTGAGTAAATTATCTGTAAATCTTTGTTTTGGAAGTGGACTTTTCCTTTAAAATAAATCTTAATGGCCCCAAAATTTTGAACAGTAGTGTAAGAGCCATCTATATTATGTAACACAAAAATGTGTAAAATATTATCTAAAAAATGAGATAATATTAGTATGCTGTTAAAAGCTGTCAGTAGAATAAAATAATTGATTAATGTCAACAGTAATGGTCAATTGCTCTAAATTAATATTTTTTTCTCCAATATTTTTCTCTGAACTTATGAACTCACCAGCCCACTGGTGGTCCCAGGCCTAAGTTCAAAAACCCCTGCTCTAGTTGACATTGTGCACAATTTGTTCACTGAAAATTCCTAATCGTAATCTTGATCAATGTATGATTCATTATGTCATCGAAAAACACTAACATATGCATCGCAGAGGCCTCCACGGGTCCTGTTTGGTAAATTCGCACTTGCAGGTACACTTGCAACACTTAATGCAAATCCATTTTGACATTTTGGATTGTCCCATCCATTGCCATTACGATGTCAGTCATCGGAGGGTGACTCACGGAGTGATATTTTAGCAGATTCACTCTGCAATTTAAATGCGGTTGTCTCTCCTGAAACTCTGCTGTGTATACATGGCCGTTGATCCTCCTAACAGAATGAAAAATCTGACTTTTATTTGAATTGTGAATAATTATATACAGAAAGCCAGCAAAAAGTGCTTCCTTTATAATTAGGATGTCAATCACTTCAGTTGCAGTGCGATTGGTTATGATGCTCAACGCAGTCTTCTGACTACAAAGTGTGAACAAAAAAAGCATTTGAAAGCAGCTGCCTGTCAATGGGTACCCAATTGAGTCAATGCAGGATTTAAATGCTCAAAATACCTGTTTATATTAACTGAATTTATACCTGCGTTTTTGATAACCAAGTGTATATTGATGTCATGATGTCCCTGCAGGATCCTGGGTTTTAGAAGAGCGCCCCTTGTGGTGGGGAGGTTCATGAATCTACGCACAGAGATCAAGCCAGTAGCTACAGATCAACTGCTGAGCACTTTCCTTATGCACGGTCAGTTTCACCCTGTCATTTTTCGATTACACTTTCGGTCAGGTGAGATGTAGAACTTATGCAATTAACATTCCTGCACTAATCCGTCCATTCAAAACTTTTGAATAGAATGAAGGCGTGTACATTTTATTTTGCCCAAATATTATATGTTTTCATTTACTACTGCCAGTCAGAAGCTACAGACGATATTTGCATGTTTCCCAGAAGACAAAATAAATTAAATTTATCTTCAAATTAAAAAAGTTTTCATCCCCTGGCTTATAATGCATGGTTTTTTTTCCCTTCTGGAGCATCAGTGAGTGTTTAAACCTTCTGTAATAGTTGCATATGAGCTCCTCAGTTGTCCTCAGTGTGAAAATATGAATCTCAAAATCATAGAGTCATTGTTGGAAAAGGTTCAAATACACAAAAATGCTGAAAGAAAAAGGATCCTGAAGGATTTTTCTCAAGAACAGCAGCAGTTCAACTGTTCAGGACAAACAAGGGACTCATGAACAACTATCACTAAACAAAGAAAAAAAAAAAAACAGAGCTGTTGATCATTCAGGTAACAACACAGTATTAAGAATCAAATGTATGTAAACTTCTGAACCGGGACATTTTTATAAATTCATCTGTTATTTTCTCTTGTGGACTATATGTAAACCTCTTTTATGTGAAATATCTTATTCAGGTCAGGACTAAATAAAAAAAAAAACATGCATTTTGTACAATCCCTCTTATTTTGGTAAAGTAACTAACGTTTTGCAGATTCCGCAAGGTTTACGTAAGCTTTCGACCTCAGCTGTAATTTATTAAAAGAGATCACAAGTTTTTAAGAAAATATTTAGTTTCTAAGAAGATGTTTAATTATAGTAATATGTTTCGTTAGACATGCCTACATCGTATTGTCAATGATCACTGTCACTTTGTGTCACTGGTGTTGTGAACGGGGCTTATGGGATTATGACCTATTAAACAAACTGTTTCCATTTGTGTAAAATTACACATAATGTATGAAGAGTTCAGATGCAAAACCAGCTAAAAGCCTTCTTGGTCAAAAATGAGATAATGATACTGAGTGAATGCTCTCAACACATATTATACATCCATCAAATTCTTTTTCTTCAAACTCGCTAAAATACCAGCCTCAGCCAAATCAGATGTACCGGTACTTACATAGAAACCTATACATCTGAGCCTGATAAAAATGCATTTTTTAAAGAAAGACGTCGGATGGATTTAGCTGGTTTTGCATCTGAACTCTTCATATGTTGTCTATATTATTTAAGAGTATTGCATCAGTCAGACAGTATTTTTGAGTTCAGATGGATCTGTGCTGATCTGCAGCATAATCCATTGCATAAAAAGATTCATAACCAACCGTCGTCTCTTCAAAACAGTCCTTTCATGAAGCACAATCTCTTCCAGACATTTTTTTAATAATAGCAGTTGATGATAATGTCTCTTTTCTTGTAGGAAATAATACTTGTTTCTATGGAAAGTGTTACTACTGCCGTGAAACTGAGCCTGCGTGTGCAGAGGGTGATGTAATGGAGGGATCAGTTACCCTTTGGCTCCCTGACGTCTGGCCCTTACAAAAACACAGACACCCATGGGGACGGACATACCGAGAGGGCAAACTGGCCAGGTATTGTAATTCTTTCTCTCTCTCACTGGTTTTCTCCCTTCACCAGCTATTTTCATGCTTTGACTAGAATGAGTGTACAGGTACAGGTTACTATATTTAGCATTAGCGGCTCAGCGCAGTTTCAGCCTGAGTTTGTGGTTGGGCTGATCTGTGTGTAAGTGACTGTTGGTCAGTGGGGACTTTTACAGATCAATACCAAACCCTTGGCCTTTGAGTTGGCTAAGGATGGGATGGTCCAGCATGCAGAATATAACTGCAGAACTTTCACACACGCTGGCTGGCACTGAAACTGCTGATTAAAATATAGGCACAGCACTTAACTTCAAGACTGTAGGGTTTTTGGTTGCAGGTTTTTCCACCTAAGACATGTTTCCTGAAATGAGGCTTCTTTTTTTCCCATACCTACAAACACAAAACCAAAACTAACACTACTTCTGGTTTTGTGTTTATAGTTTTGAGCAGGATTTAGTTTTTTTTTAACATAAATGCAATAATGCAAAAAGCAAGTTATGTAAAAAATGGCAAAAGAAATAGGTTCTCTCAACAGGAAGCCTGATTGCTTTGTATCATGCTGAAATGACCAAATCCATTAATTAGAAGTAAACATTGTTAACCTGAATAGTACTCATAATACTTGTGTAGGAAATGTTTGAATTAGCCACATCTGGCAAGACTCTAAAATAATGTTTGCACAAGACATTTCCTTTGTCTTATTTTTTTTTTACTAGTTTGGATTGAGAAAGCAGCCACAGAACTAGGGATGGGTAATGAAACCCAGTATTAAATTGCTATATTATGAAAGACTGGAGTATCGATAAGCTCTGACGTTAAAGGAGAAGTCCACTTCCAGAACAACAATTTACAAATAATTTACTCACCCCCTTGTCATCCAAGATGTTCATGTCTTTCTGTCTTCAGTCATGAAAAAATTATGGTTTTTGAGGAAAGCATTTCAGGATTTTTCTTCATATAATGGACTTCAATTATGCCCCTGATTTTGAACTTCCAAAATGTAGTTTAAATGCAGCTTCAAAAGGCTCTAAATGATCCCAGCCGAGGAAGAGGGGTCTTATCTAGTGGAACAATTGGTCATTTATTTTTCCAAAAATAAAAATTTGAATGCTTTTTAAGCACAAAAACACATGTAGCACGGGCTCTGTAATGCGCGTCCACGGGTCGTTCTTGAACGATTTGTTCATTTTGAATTAATCTTTAATGTGACTTGCAAAGAACGAGTTGTCTCCGGGAGAGATTCGTTCAGTCACGCATGCACAACATCCTGTTAGGTTTTGTACCGCAATTAGTTGACCTGTTTTAAGTCCTCGGATTTTTGGAGTCGTTCGTTTATCTTATGGGGCTGTCACGTGATGCTGATTTTGATTAAAATTAACGAAATTACTCAAAAAGATTTGTTAATTTTGCTGAACGAGACTCAAAGGTCCAAGTCAGTAAAATGATCCGAACTTCCCATCACTACTACGAATCACGTCTAAGTTCATTGTCTGTGTACTCCGGCTAAAAAAGGTAGAGTATGGCGAAAAACTCCTATTTTCTCCTACAACTTCAGAATCATCCAACATCGTTGTACCTTTTTGTTTGTAAACAGCGTTTGACTTACTTGCACTTTCTTAGTCTTTGCGCGTTCGCTTTGTAAACACTGGGTCTGTAGTTCCACCTACGTTCAGCGTGACCTTTCAACATGATTCAATACGTAGCGTCGTGAATGCGCATCCCAGAATCTGTGCTACACAAGCTTTTGTGCTTAAAATGTATACACGTTTTTATTTTCCGAAAAAAAACAAAACAAAAAAAATACCGATCGTTTCGCTAGATAAGACCCTTCTTCCTCAGCTGGGATCGTTTAGAGCCCTTTGAAGCTGCATTTAAACTATAGTTTGGAAGTTCAAAATCAGGGCACCGTTGAAGTCAATTATATGAAGAAAAATCCTAAAATGTTTTCCTCAAAAACCATCATTTCTTTACAACTGAAGACAAAGACATTAACATGTTGGATGACAAGCGGGTTAGTAAATTATTTGTGAATTGGTGTTCTGAAAGTGGAGTTCTCCTTTAACGGTTCTGCTATGGGTACTAGAGAAATTAATGTATATATATATTATCTTGGAAATTCTACCTTACCAGAGTCACCAGCTGTTTTTATGTGCAATAATATTAGGACATTTTTCTACGATGCATTTTTATTCACAATTTAGAAGAGAGAACATGCTCACACGAAGGAGCTACAGAGCGCACAACATGAAAGCCCTGTTTAACTGTAATGATAGAGGACAGAACTAAACAATCAAACGTCTGTTTACACTTTAGGCCTGTGGCTGTGATATTAAACAAGTTATATTATTGATTTCAATGTTAGCATCCAAGAAACATAAAAAATAAGATATAAGATAAAACTATTCTTTCAACTTCTTTACCTTCACCGCGGTGCACATTCGTTTCTCCGTAAACCCAAACTTAATGTCAGAATCAGCACAATCGGTGACTGTTTTAAAATGCAGTCTTTACTGTTGCTAAATTGCAGGATAAAACATTGAATCACAATAATCCCCATGAGAGATGCTGTTCCCCTGGCTGCAAATTACACTTTGGGCTTCGAGTATGTGTCAAATACACACACAAATATGTCAAAGTGGCCGGCTTGAAGAGTATTCACTTAAACACAGTTTATGTCTTGGACATAAACAGCTGTGAGAAAATTCGATGTGTCAACACGATCTCATAAAAGTGCAATACCACAAGTTTTTATTTGGTGTACTATTTATATGCAGAAATTGACTTTGGTGTGCATGATAAGCAGTGGCTAAGATTAGGGATGTGGGGTAGGTATTATTTTTACGCCAAAACTGCATATCATATAAATGCCTAAAATTGTGTGTTATATGCACGCCAAACACGAGTATCAAAATCAATTTATGCGATTAAATAGCACGCCAGAGAAAATCCCTCACAGCTCTTAATCTGAATGGGTTAGCTTTAATAAGCATTAATTTATCAAATTATACAGAGAAAACTGTGCAGTGTTTGTGTGTTTATATGTGTGTGTGTGTGTATACAGTACTGTGCAAAAGTCTTAGGCCACTAGTATTTTCATCAGCTAAAAAATGGTTTAAAGGCAGTTAAAGTCAGTCTTTTGCTGTAGTGTGTCTAAACATTAATTTTGCCATTAATCGTAATAATCCAGTGAGATTTTTGTTTGCACAAGGAGTCGGACAACAGCGAGTGCTCTGCACAGAGATCTGATCTCATCTTCATCCAGTCTGTCTGAAGAAACAGAACAAACTGAGACAGACTAAATCCAGAAGAACTGTGACAAAGTCTCCAGGATGCTTCAAGAAACCTACCTGCAAAGCTGCAGCACTGTTCAAAGTTAGAAATAACTTAATTTAAACCACTTTTTAGCTGGTGAAAATACCAGTGGCCTAAAACTTTTGCACAGTACTGTGTGTGTGTGTGTGTGTGTGTGTGTGTGTGTGTATATATATATATATATATATATATATGTATGTATATATATGTATATATGTGTATATATATATGTATATGTATGTATATATATATATATGTATATATATGTATATGTGTGGTATATATATATATATATGTATGTATATATATATATATATATATATACAGATTTTGCAACCCTTGAGTCTGCGGTTTAGAAGTTCTGAGCAATTTCATACTTTCGATCACTGTAGCACCCTGTCAGGCCGATTGGGGCCTTGGTCACGTTGTAGGCGGTGTGAGTACTGCCATCCCTCCAAGTTTCAAGTCTCTATGACCTACAGTTTGATCTGCTTGATCAGTTTTATGTGGAAATCGCTCATACGTGACCATTCTAATTACAATAGGGTTTCAGCACTACGTACTTGAACTTTTAAAAATGTATGTCATGTAAAAGGAAAAAGCAATCGAACAATTAATATCCACTCACGGTTGTATATCAGGCTTACACCTCTTCAAAAAATCTTTATTAAATGCTGCATCAGAGGTCATAAAAATATGTGCAAAAGTGCAATAAATGTGCAAAGGTGTAAAACGTTTTCAAGACAAAGCTCTTCCTCAGTGCCACATGAATTGGCACACACCTGCACCACATTAAATCAGTATTACCATGGACATCATAATATGCGCGCAGGCACAAAACACATATATATCCAATGTCTAAAAAGTGTTTCCTTATACACATATTTTTATGAATAATACATATCTCTATATACAAAAACTCAGTATCAAAAAAATAGATATATAAATCCATCCAATCGCATAAATCCAAACCATACACATAGATAAAATCGTATTAATCCATACAAAGATGTTTATATAATTTTTACAAAAAACAATTCAAAATCATTTCCGAGAGGATATAAACATCTCAAAACAAAAATCCATTTGCACTCTTTTTGTAAAAGATGGCGTTCCAAGTCACCACCCCTTCAAGACTGTGGTATATGTTCTATTACCCTAAAGTCCAAGTCTGCTCTAGAATGTGACACTTTGTTAAAGTGACGAGCTACCAGAGACTTTACATCCTTTCTCCTAATGGAGCTCATATGTTCAATAATACGCATTCTGACCGATCTACTCGTTCCCTACGTACTGTTTGTTACACCCACAAGTCAACAAATAAATAACATTAGTGGATGAACAGGTGGTGAACTGTCTAATGCGGTACTCACGATCTGTCACACAACTCCAAATGATGACTGTTTTCTCCGTATGTATTTGCAAGCTGCACATTTGTGACAAGAATAAATTCCTACATCATTGCCAAAACAATCTCCTCTGATCTTACAAGATAATCTAGTATGTTTTTCGCTCTATAATAGGAAAATAAAGGGGGTTCGGAAAAAAGGCGTGCACACACCGGATTGCTGGTCAAAATGTGCCAATGTTTTTTAGTCACATCCTTAATCTCACGACTATGTTTCGAACATGTTGTTGTACAAATAACAAAATAAACAAATAAGATTTTGATTTTCCTTTTGTCTTATCTCCGAAGCGTGCACCATTAGTGGATAAAATTTCATGTTGCACAATCACTTCTCCTGAAGGCATTCGGACCCTCTCCAGTGCATTGTCCAATCATTTGCTGGGATAACCCCTAAGGGTAAACTGCTTGTACATTATCATAGCCTGTTTCTCGAACTCAGCATTCTCCGTGCAGATTCATTTTAAATGGAGAAATTGCGTATAAGGCAATGCCTTCAAATAGGTTGGGTGAGAGCTTGTGGCGTGTAAAATGCTAGTTTTATTGGTAGGCTTGGTATATAGTATGGTAATTTAAGGACCCTGATTAAAAAAAAAACCTGGTATCAAGAAAAGACACCGAAACGGTATCCACTTCTACATTAAATTTGATTGATTCCACCATATTGTTTAGATGCAAAACAAAATCATCAAGCATGTTTCTAGAACCCTTAAAGAGTGAATTGAGTGAATGAATACATCATCAACATATCTTTTCCATAACACAGTGTTACTTAGAAATGGATTATTATTCCAAACTTATCTCTCTTCTAAGTAGCCCACAGTAATAGAACATATACCACAGTCTTGAAGGGGTGGTGACTTGGAACGCCGTCTTTTACAAAAAGAGTGCAAATGGATTTTTGATTTGAGATCTTTATATCTTCTCGGTATGAATGAAGAATTGATTTTGAATTGTTTTTTTGTTAAAATTATATAAACATCTTTGTATGGATTTATAAGATTTTATCTATGTGTACGTTTGGATGGATTTATATATCTTAGATTTTTTGATATTGAGTTTTTCTATATAGAGATATTTATTATTCATAAAAATGTGTGTATAAGGAAACACTTTTAAGACATTGGATATACATGTGTTTTGTGCCTGCGCGCATGTTATGATGTCCATGGTAATACTGATTTAATGTGGTGCAGGTGTGCGTCAATTCATGTGGCACTGAGGAAGAGCTTCGTCTCAAACGTTTTGCACCTTTGCACACTTATTGCATACATTTTTATGACCTCTGATGCAGCATTTAATAAAGATTTTTTTGAAGAGGTATAAGCCTGATATACAACCGTGAGTGGATATTAATTGTTTGATTGCTTATGTCTTGGATCTACGCACCGGATCACCGGATGGGTTTCAGATTTTGGACATTTTGCGTTGCTCCTTTTTTGTGATTATGTAAAAGTAAAAAGCAGTGGGGCATTCAAAAGCAATTTCACTACCCTGCAAATTGATAGTGGCTCCCTAATGGCAAATTATACATAATATTATTGCCTTACTATGTAATTGCAAGGCAATGCAAAAGAATAGAAACTGTTTTTTTTTGTTTTTTTTTTTGTTTTTTTTTTTAACTTGACCCAAAATTAGCCTACGATTTACTCACTCTTAAGCCATCTGAGGTGTATATGACTTTCTTATTTCAGACAAATACAATCAGTTATATTAAAAAATGTCCTGGCTCTTCCAAGCTTTATAATGGCAGTGAATGGCTGTTAAGATTTTGAAGCCCAAAAAAGTGCATCCATCCATCATAAAAAGTGCTCCACGCAGCTCCGGGAGGTTAATACAGACCTTCTGAAGTGAATCGATGCGTTTGTGTAAGAAAAATATCCATATTTAAAACTTTATAAGCTATAATCTCTATCTTCACACTAACTGTTGTTTGTACATTCATGATACAGTCTCCTTTTGGCTTGTATCAAAATCCTCCAACATTTTACTTCACAAATCCTCGTTTTGTACTTTTGATTCGTGACCGGTGTTTTGTTTTGCTCTCTCCTTTCCGTGTTCATTACTTCTCACCAGAGCTTAATGGGGTATTGTCATTTTTGGGTGAAATGTCCCTTTAAAGGCGTAAAATTGTAGAATTTTATTGAAAGACATGTATAACAAGACTAGAACGTGACAATGATGTTTATTTTTACGTTGATGAAAAGTTGTGGTGGTAAAACACTGCGTATGTTTACTTTAAATTTTTTTAAAGAGAATTATTTTCCTATTTTTACTCAAAGTAGGGCACCCTCCTACAGAAACTCTGAATATGCCTATAATTTATGACTATGCAGGAAATCCCTAAAATAGACAAAAGCATCAAGCTATTACTGTATTAAAATGCTTTAATCAAACATGAAGACAATAAATATATTATCTGTGTCCTTTTAGACATCTCAGGTATTTTCATAAGAATATAGCCTATATTCATAAGAATAAAGTATTTATAATGCAATGCTAATTGACATAGCACAGTCAGTACAGAATACTATAAAATATTTTTGGCTTACTTCTGTGATAAGCCAAATCAGATCACAAAAGGAAGTCACACAACAGGTCTGGATTGTTCTGGCTAGTATGGCTTATTTTTTGCTGAAATGAATGATCCCAAACATAACGCAAAAATAAAAGAAAAGCCAGTGCGCACTTTTGCTTTCCTTTGGTGCATTGCAAGCGTTCATTTTTGACCATGGTTGAGGAGCTCTTGGAGTATATTGAGGGCATTTCCTCTGTTTACTGCTACTCGATGCTGCAGATCTGTATAAAATGCATGAAACCTTTTTACATGTCGTTAACCTTATCGTCTCCATCTCTGTCACTTTACTGGAAACCTTTGGTTTTAGCAGGCATCTAATGAAACATGAGTCTAGTCTGGCTATTACTAATCAGCTCATATTGTGACTATTTAAATGTAATAACACATCAATTATTTTGGTCTGAAGTTCTCTGAAACTCTTTCAGTTCTGCAAATTCGGGTATTGAATACATTACTTTTCTGTTTGCACAAAATGAGTCCTAAAATCTGGAAATTTGACTTGGCATTTAGCATTTATGATTCCATCGTCACAAAGGGTTTTTTAATTGGTTTTTGGTGCCTGAAATAAGGTGTGTGGTTAACACAAGCGCAAGATATTTTGTTTTGTTCTGTGACAAAAAAAAATACATCAGGAATACCCCACTCGTAATTTTTTTGGCTTTTATGTGTTTTGAAAAAAGTGATTGCTAATAAGTAGCAAAATTTATCATTAAAGTTATCTACCCACTAGTCTTCTTTATTCTCATTGTGTTTATACTCACACATTGGCAAACTGTTCTAACTCAGACTTTCCAACTTGTTTTTAATTAAAGGTTAAAAGAGTTTTTGGAAGTTTAGTGATGGTAATGCTGAATCATTTGAAGCAACTGTGGTGTAGTTTGCTTTTAGTAACTTAAGCTTTTTACTTCTGGTGATTTTATTTAAATTTGTGTTCAGTTGTTTCCCTTATTTCGGTGAGCAGAACATGTAAGAATCATAAACTTTTGTTGGTCATAGGTTTTGTTGATCTTATTTTCTGCAGTAATACTAAAACTAGTTGCTTCTTTGTTAAAGGATTAGTTCATTTCCAGATTTACTCACCCCCATGTCATCTAAGATGTTTATGTCTTTCTTTCTTCCGAAAAGAAATTAATGTTTTTGAGGAAAAACATTACAAGATTTTTCTCCATATAGTGAACTTCAGTGGGGATCAACGAGTTCAAGGTCCAAGGTCCAACTTTAAAATTGCCCAACACCAATGGTTTTTTTTTTTTTTTGGTAAAGGTCATTTGACTTTCTTTGCACTTTTGCTTTGTAAACCGTGGATTGGTACTAGGGCTGCAATGATTCCTCGGTTCTATCAGTGTATTACATTTTTTTTAAAATCCTTCATTACATTTTGACCGTGTCAAGTAATTAGCATGTTAAACCCATTTAAAAATCATAATAAAGCATAAAGCTATTAACAATTCACAAACTCTACGATTCAGTTAAATAAATATCTGCAATTTAGGTTTAATGTATGCGCTTTAATTATTTACATGCGTGCAAGTCACGTACGTGCGTCTCAAACTTGGGTTTATTAAAACGTTCATCTGGGAACACAGTTTGTGCTGTTTCATCAGATTTGTAAGGTAAATAATTTATAAACCTACACAAACACAGGAGAATACATCGTTATCTTTCTTAATATGCTAACTGTTCATCGCAATTTCAACATAAAAGCTCAAACCCTCAGTCTGAATTTGCATGTTTTGATGTCCACACATTCAAGGAATTACAGTGGCTGTAGTTTTTCTATCATAAAGAAATGGCCAAATATTTAAGATTTAGTGGACATTTGAAATAAATGGTGAGTCAATATTAAACAGATTAGATCACTCAGTAAAGTGTAAAAACATCATCAGGCCGTTGGCGCCCTCTGCGGTCATTTGTTATAATGTGTAATGTGCGTTAGCTCTATTGTTTAGAATACATTATGTATTTTAAAAGTTTTGTTTAATAAAACCATATGATTACTTTCTTTTGACACTTTATTTGAACTAATAATTTTTATTACTATTATACAGGCATGAAAATCCCTCACCTTTCGGCGAAATTCGCCGTTTTGAAGCCAAAACAGGTGCCCCACGTGAATCGTGTAGATCCGATGAGAAATTCTTTTTGAGGGGGTGGGGGGAGGGGTCTTGGATGGTATTTATTGATTAATTAAAACTTAATATAAAGTGGATTTGAGCCATTTCAAATCGTGAAAGCTGAGCGTCCCGCGTTCATAGACCGTGCGCGCCATCCACTGACATCCAGGGCGCCATTTCTTCCTGCGGGACAATCCGCGTGGGAGAAGACGACAGGGGAGAGATCCACAATTTAATTTCGTGGTGTGTATGTGTCACCAAAGGCTTAAGGCGCGGTCACACTGCGCTTTTCGTTCCATTGACTTCCATTCATACGCATGCGAATGCGTTAGACCGGAAACGCAAGCCCGTGCGAAAAGTTTCGCATTTAGCTGCGTTGGAAAGTTCAAGTATGGTGAACTCTGACCTGCGAATTCGCATGACGTGAAAGCGAGCGACCAATAGAAGATCGAAACGTCATATCGTGACCTTTCTGTACAAAAAAAAGAAGATGGAGGAATCGCTAATTCTAGCAGTTTCCCACCATCCTATTTTATATAATACATCTCTAAAAGATTATAAAAATCAAATAAAAAGAGAAGCTGCTTGGTTCGCGGTGTCAGCGGAAACAGGAATAGATGGTACATTTGAACACCGAAATAAATGAATGGAATTTATACGTAACGTTACGTACGTGTGTGTATTTAAATACATGTGCGTATACACTGCCATTCAAAAGTTTGAGATCTGTAAGAATTTACGTTTTTTAAACAAGTTTCGAATGCTTATCAAGGCTGCATTTATTTGATCAAAAATACATAAAACCTTGGCGCGTGACGTCATATCCTGCTCCCGCCCATATTCGCAGCAGCATGCGAAAAAAATTCGCATGTTGAAAGTCTAGTGTGACCGCCCCTTTAGTCGCCGTTCACATGCAGCGTGTTTTGCGCACGCAAGCTATTTATTTTCAATGGAGCGGCGCAGTTTAAAATCCAAAGCAGAAACGTTTTTGTAACTGACAGCGCCTTCATGGTTGCCTAGTAACAGCAGACGCTACAGAAGCGTGAGCGCCCAAGCGCTCTGAAATTGGTGGAGGAAGCGACGCGCCTCGCGTTTTCCACGTGTTTTTAGACGCTTCATGTGAAGGTACCCTTAAGAGAGTAAGTTAGATTAAATGCTAAAGTATCGTTAACACTAATACAAACATTATTTTTGCAGTATGAGTGTGTTAGGGCAGAACGATGCAGCTCTATTTCATGTCTTTAGACAAATGTCAATACAGTATTTTTTCAGAACCTGTGCTTGGCTTATTATTCCATTCAACTTATTTGGCTACTGTAAAATTGGCAAAGGGAAACTTTTATCAAACATGTTTTTTTCTGGCATGCTCTGTCTGCAATAGCAAATAGCATTTGTGGTTGATGGTATGTTTTTTGATAATGGTAGAAAACACTTATTAGGTTGATTTCTTTGCGCAAAAAAACAAACAAACAAAAAACTTGGCTGTCAATCCCCCCTAATGAGGCCGTAATATTTATTCTGTGGGAGTCCCCCCACCTCCCGGCCTCATCAGAGGCCACATCACCCCTCGAGCACCCTTCTCACATTTTTCACCCCTGACCCATTTTCATGCCTGATTATATATATAGTTTAAGTCATTTTAAAGGCTATTGTTCACTTAGGTCTATTCTTATTACTACAATTAAAGTATAATTATCAGATTACTTGATTAATCATCAGAATAATTGACAGATTACTCAGTTACCAAAATAATTGTTAGTGACAGTCCTAGTCGGTACTTCCACCTTTGGTCACGCGTGACCTTTCCAACATGATTATATAATGCATGAAGCCCAGCTAGTGCAAGACGAGCATTTGTGGTTAGTATGCAAATTTTTATTTTTATTATTATTATTATTTTTTTTTTTTTTAGAGAATGACCGATCGTTTCACTATATAAGACCCTTATTCCTCAGCTGGTATCGTGTAGGGTCCTTTGAAGGTTTAAATTGCAGCTGATCCCCACTGAATTCCACTATATGGAGAAAAATCCTGGAATGTTTTCCTCAAAAACCTTCATATCTTTTCAGTTGAAGAAAGGCATGAACATTTTGGATGACATGGGGGTGAGTAAATTATCAGGAAACTTTAATTTCACATTTTAGTTACTGATGTAGATCTGTGTAGATCCTATTGTGAAAATCTTCCTCAGGTTCCTTCCTGTTCACACGAACTGCATTGAATCTTTGTCTGTGTATTCATTGCATAAATGTCCTGCAAGAGCACCAAGCTCTTAACATCCCATCAGCCCCCTGCAGAGCGCAGCGGGCATTGTTCTGATTCTGGGCGGTTGCCAGGTGACCTGACACCTGGAACACAGTGAGAGTGAAATTTCTTAGAGACTCTGAGGAGAAATTCACATTAATCCAGAGCAGAATGGAGTAAATGGATGAACACAGTCAAGAGGATGTGTCTGTTTTTATTGATTGTGTTGATCAATGATTCTGTATGTGTGTGTCAGGTGGGAGTATGATGAGAGCTACTGCGAGGCCGTGAAGAAAATGCCTCCTTACGATGCCGGTCCACGACTCCTGGATGTTATCGACACAGCCATCTTCGATTACCTTATCGGTAATGCTGATCGCCATCACTATGAGAGTTTCCAAGACGATGGAGGAGCCAGTATGCTCATCCTTCTAGACAACGCCAAAAGGTAGAAAAAAAGAAATGTACAGATCCAGTCGCCTACAAGATGATAGACCCAATTAATTTCTTATTAAGTCGGTCTTTTGCTGTAGTGTGTCAGTAGAAAATATCAGATTACATTTCCAAACATTCATTTTGCCATTAATCGTAATAATCCAGTGAGATTTTTGTTTGCACAAGGAGTCTGACAACAGCGAGTGCTCTGCACAGAGATCTGATCTCATCTTCATCCAGTCTGTCTGGAATGACATAAAGAAACAGAACAAACTCAAGACAGACTAAATCCAGAAGAACTGTGACAAAGTCTCCAGGATGCTTCAAGAAACCTACCTGCAAAGCTGCAGCACTGTTAAAAGTTTTAGGCACTTGTGTAAAAATGCAGTAAAATGAGGATGCGGTCATAAATAGATTGTCTTTATCAATTACCTTCTATTAACTAAATGAAATCAACATTTGGTGCGACCATTCTTTGCGTTTACAGCAGCTTTTGCCCCAGGTGCACTTGCGCAAAATTTTTCAGGTAGCTTTGCAGGTAGGTCTCTTGAAGCATCTTGGAGACGTTGCCACAGTTCTTCTGGATTTACTCTGTTTCAGTTTGTTCTGTTTCTTCATGTCATTCCAGAGACAGACTGGATGATGATCAGATTAGTGTGGAGCACTGGCTGTTGTCAGACTCCTTGTGCAAACAAAAATCTCACTAGATTATTACAATTAATGGTTTGGAAATGTAAAACGATATTTTTTACTCACACACTACAGCAAAAGATAGAAATAACTTACTTTAAACCATTTTTTAGCTGGTGAAAATACTAGTGGCCTAAAACTTTTGCACAGTACTGTGTGTGTGTGTGTGTGTGTGTGTGTGTGTGTGTGTGTGTATGTGTATATATATATATACACACATATACATATATATACACACATATATATGTGTGATGCGATCTAGGAAAACCCAACACATGGTGAAATTTCACCTTTTTTAGGTTTTGATACCACATGAAAGCTGGGTTTAAGCCCTTTCCAAAACTGTTCATAGCTTAAACGTTACCAAAGTTATGGCTATCTTAAGTTGGCTAATAGATTTTCAGGAATGGAATTTTGAGAAAAACGGCTTTAAAGTGAGACGACTTCCACTTTACAGGTTTAACGAGAGCTGTCTGTCAAGTTAGGAGTGCTATACGGCATCATTACACAAACAGACTAACGTCTGTTTGTCATGTGCATAGTCTCCGAACTTTTGATCTCCCATTTTATTTTTAGATAGCACGAATAATGCTATAATGCTAACGTTTCCTGAAAACGTCCCAGCACGAAATCCGACGGGTTTTCCCAGATCGCATCACATATATATATTAGTGGTGTCAAAATTAGCGCGTTAACGTAGGCGATTAATTTAAAAATATTTAACCCAATTAACGCAGGGGCAGGGCTAGGTTTGGCCACCCCACCCGCAACCACTAAAGAATTGCGATTATTTAGACGCAGAACGTAATAATGAGTCAAGCACATTAAATGGGAGACTTTTCAGACGTGTGCTCCAGCGTCACCTCAGCGCCAGGCGTGAGTCAACGGAGCATGAAAACGGTACCGTGATGAGGAGCTTCAGGAGAACATCAGTGAACTGCGGTCAGATGAGATGTTGTCCGGTCATATGTCTGTAAAAACAAATCTTCCTGTCCTGTCAGCCGTTATACTGTGTTTGTAGCACGTGCTCTTAAAGTGCACGCACAAATATGCCGGTGCACGCTGTATTAGGCTGTAGCTTATTAAAGCTACATTTTCATATTCAAACTTATTAAAGCTACAAATTCATATTCAAACCCAAATGAAACTATGAGTATGAAGTTAGTCATAGTTTTGTCGTCAGTTAAGTCATGAAGTTACAAAAAAGGCGACTAAAGCTGCCTTAAAACTGTGCTTGTAAGCGTTTATTATTTATGAGGCACATTTAAAGCAGTGTCAGATCTGCTTCAAGTGGCAGCGGCAGCTTTTATAGTAACAGAAGCCAAAATATCCTAATAACCAGCTGCTGTGATGTCTGTTAATCAGAGGACAACAACAAAAAAAAGAGGAAATCAATAACTTCTGTAGTTTTAAACTTTATCTTTAATTTAATTTTCAATTTAGATTTTAGCGTTTGATTATATTTTCTTGATATTTGTTATTGATAATTAGTTTTTAATTTTACTCGAAATGCGATATCCGCTGTGTTATTCTGTCATGTTTTCTCCCTATTTTTCCAAACCGTTTTTTCCAAACGGCAGTCTCCCTTCTCTGCAAAATGCGATACATCCGCTCAGCCAATCACAATGCACCATTTCACGCACTGTAAACCGTAAAGGCGGCGCTTTCAACACACCCCACATCCTAGTTTTCAACGTTGAGTAATGTATCACAGACATATGACGAATCCTTTCATAAACAAAGTGTAGAGAGAGTGTAAATAAGAGATTCATTGTGTGGAACTTTGTGAGATCACAATGAACTAAGATGAGTGACAGCTTTTAATTATTTTTAAGGTAATTTGTAAATGAGATATTAATTTTATACAACAGTTAAATAAACAAGAAGTTAATATTAAGTGACCTACATTGTCTGACTATAACACTATTGCCTGATTTTACTCTATTTCATCGTCAAAAATAGTTTGAAACAATGTCACAACTGAGCCGCTGCGCATCTCCATTCAAACACAGCGGTGTTTCGTTTACGAATGAACGTGCGTTTTCTAGTAAGTCAATGAATCAATTACCCATTCATAAAAAGACTTTCTTTATCCCTGAATTAATCAGCTGCTCGAACGAATCAAATGAATGTTATGATTCAGAAATTAAATCAGTGACTTGCTGCGACCTACTGGCAGTATTAGTTTCATTTTTATCTTCTTTTTAGTTATTAAAATCATTTAATATTTCTATGTTCAAAATTGTATATTTAAAACATTAATCTCAACAAGAGTTTATGAATTTGATTGGTAACTTTATTCTTATTCTGCTATTTTAATTAAAAAATGTATAAATATAAGCTTATAAATATATTTTTAGATGACATACTTTTAATAAAGTTAAAAAATGCCATTACAAAGGTAACAAAATTCCCCTTTAATTCACTTTAAATAGTCAAATATCACCTTGTAATGGGAAGGCTAATTTTTGATCAGATTTTCACATATATTATAATATTATAAATAATATTATTAGATAATATTATTAGATGCTCCTAAAATTTTGACTGTGCTCCTAAGTTTTTTTTAGGTGAGAAGCACAAGTGCTCCTAAAAAGAAAAATAGCTCTGATGGATTTATTGCATTTTGGGAAAAAAATAATCAGTTTTTATAATAAATCTTTGAAAATCAAATTCTGGATATGAATTTTTAATGTTATTATAACCTAAAGATGCTATGTGAAAGTTTGAAATAGAAAATAGTGGTTTTCATCTTGCCACTTTCTTGGTAAAGAAAACACATTTTTACTCAAATTAATCAAAATGGTTTATATATATATATATATATATATATATATATATATATATATATATATATATATATATATATATAGTATATTACATATATATTTATAAATATATACAATGCACAGCATAAATGAATACACCCACTCTAAATAAATATAAAATATGTATTTTCTATCTAAATTAATATGTATTTGATCACTAATATAATTCATGGAAAGATGGCAAAATTGAAATGTATTAAACATATACTTCATAAAAAACAAAAATATTTATGCAAATATTTTCTTTAAAATAAGTAAATTAGCCAATTTTGTTTAAATGAAGGATTGCAGAAATGAGTACACCCTAGATTTAATTCAGCAAATGTATAATATTCTAGTACTTAATATGTCCTCCAGAACTGTAAGTGTAATGCTCTGAGCCTTCTTGGCACTGAGTGTATAAGTTCATGACAAAATGCCACATCTGTCCTGTTTAACTGCTGAAGGACGACCTCCTTAAATGCCCTGGCCCTTGCTCTTTTTTTCTAGCATAAACTCACTCATCACTAAATGAAAACTTAAAGGAGAAGTCCACTTCCAAAACAACAATTCACAAATAATTTACTCACCCTCTTGTCATCCAAGATGTTCATGTCTTTCTGTTTTAAGTTGTAAAGAAATTGTGGTTTTTGAGGAAAACATTTCAGGTTTTTTCTTCAAATAATGGACTCACAACCCCCGATTTTGAACTTCCAAAAAGTAGCTTAAATGCAGCTTCAAAGGGCTCTAAACAATCCCAGCCGAGGAAGGGTCTTATCTAGCAAAACGGTCAGTCGGTCGGTTATTCTCTTTGAAAAATATAAATGTGTATACTTTTTAAGCACAAAAGCTCGTGTAGTACGGGCTCTGTAATGCACGTCCACCGGGCGTTCTTGAACAATTTGTTCATTTTGAATGAATCTTTAATGTGACTCACGAAGAACGAGTCATCTCGGGGAGTGATTCGTTCAGTCGCGCATGCGCAACATCCTATTAGGTTCTGTACTGTAATTAGTTCACCTGTTTCAAGTCTTCAGGTTTTTCGAGTCGTTCGTTCATCTTATGGGGCTGTCATGTGATGCTAATTTTGCTAAAATTAACTAAATGACTCAAAAAAAGATTTGTTCATTTTGCTGAACGAGACTCAGTGGTACTTCTGCTATATTTTTGCACTTAAAACTATAATTTGGTATTCCTCTTGTACCACTGTTCTATTTTATGCTAAGAAATAAATCTCCTGGCAGTTTTCTCTTAAGTGGTTTCATTGCTGCCAGCATTAAGTCTGAGTGTGATTCAGTAGACTATATAACACTTTTAATTCTCAGGAAATTACTTGTCTCCAGAGTTTTGGTTTAGTATACATACCTGATCATCAAAAATTGCCTTAAACCTACACTATTTTTTTTTTTTTAAGTTATATTTAGTAATCTTCAGGAGGGTATGTACTCATTTTTAAAACACAACGTTTTATCACTTTGATAATAAAATCTTATTTTCCTAAGTAATTTTGTTCTCCAAAGAACCCTAACATGTCTTCTAAGTAAAGAGTTATTGGTGAATTTAAGTTTTAGAGGGGATGTACTCAATTATGCTGTGCACTGTATTGTGTGTATATATTAGAATTATTACATATTATTAAGAACTGGGCCTCCACCAGAAAACATTTGAGAAGCAGAGGGGTTTTTTGTTTGTTAGGTTTTTTTTAGACACATGTAGGGATGGTTTGAACTTTTGTGTTTCTCCTGCAGTTTTGGGAACCCAGCTCTGGATGAGAGGAGTATTCTCGCCCCTCTTTATCAGTGTTGCATGTGAGTACACACATAAACACAGAGTGACCATTGTCTTCCTTTTACAACCCATTTTGGGTTCCTAAAAATGGCAAGTTTCTGGCAGTCACTTAGTTCATCCGGTGGCTGTGGTGATGAATGCTTCCCCCTCTGACATGCTTGTTGACCTTCAGTTAGACAACAGACGTTTGAGTGGTTTTGTCTAGATGAGTATGAGTCAGGGTTTCTACTCACACATGGACCTGGACAGTTCACACATAATTCTCTTTTTTTTTTTTGTTTTCAATTAAAGACACCATTAGTGGTGTGCTACAGACTTCTGTCAGAAAAAAACGGAAAGTATCACAGGGGTTTTTTTTCCCACCTGCATAAATGTGTTTTGGTTCCATTTTATGTATGGTTTCCGAGTTCATCACTTTACCTTGGAAAAATCATCAAGCAACCAGTACTATATTTATGTGTGACCCTGGACCACAAAACCAGTCATAAGGGTCAATTTTTTTTTGAAACTGAGATTTATACATCAGGATAGGATAGAACAATATCTGGCCGAGACACAACTATTTGAAAATCTAGAATCTGAGGGTGCAAAAAAATCAAAATAATGAGAAAATCGCCTTTAATATTGTCTGAAAAAAAGTTCTTAGCACATATATATATATATATATATATATTATTATTATTATTATTAATCAAAAAGTTTTGATATATATGGTAGGGAATTTACAAAATATCTTCATGGAACATGATCTTTACTTAATATCCTAATGATTTTTGGCATAAAAGAAAAATCGATCATTTTGACCCATACAATGTATTGTTGCCTGTTGCTACAAATATACCTGTGCTACTGGTTTTTTGGTCCAGGGTCACATGTTGTAATAAATGTGGACATTTTCCTACATAAAACTAATCACAAAGTGATTTTTGGCATTTATTCAAGAAGAATACATTGCTGTTTAAACTTTTAGGGTCAGAAATGACCACTTTAGTTTAGCAAGGATGCATTAAATTGATCAAAAATCATTTATAATGTTTTTAAAATATATATATATATATATATATATATATATATATATATATATATATATATATATATTTTTTTTTTTTATTTAAAAATCTATTTGAAATAAATCTGTTTATTAAAGTATCAGGATCAAATCAGCATATTAAAATGATTTCTGACATGATGGAGTAATGATGCTAAAATTCAGCAGTGTCATGTCAGGAGTAAATCACATTTAAAATGTATCACAATAGAAAACATTTGTTAAATTGTAATATTTCACACTTTTTTTTTAATTAAATTATCCTTGAGAAAAGACTTCATTTTAAAACGCCTAATACATTTTTTTTATTTTAAATTTTTAATTTTAATCACCTGCTTCTGATGTGTGACATTACATTTGAAAACTACATACATTCTGGGGAATGAAGCATTCTGTAGGGATATTCAATACTTTTAGTCCCCAGAATGCCTTAGTGCTTCACATACTCATTATCTCCTTAATGAGATATTGATTGACTGAAAAGGCTTATGCAGCTTTAACTGTACATGTGCATTCAAGACTTCCTGCCTGACTTTTCGAATTACAGAGGTGGCGTTTCGAGGTGTCACGAGGAACCGTGTCTATTTAACGATGTGACAAAGTTGAGCCGAGATCAGCGTTATGCAAATGTGCATAGAACATTTTTGCTCTTGAATGAAGCAGACATGATTTGATTTATTTCGATCTCATTCTCATTGTATCCAAAAGGGTCCGTGTTTCCACTTGGAACAGGCTGAATCTGCTGAAAGGTGGAGCCTTGAGTTCAGCGATGCGACAGGCCACAGCCCACGATCCTGCCTTCCCGGTGCTGACGGGGCCACATCTCGCCGCACTCGACCGCCGTCTCAACGGAGTGCTGGCAACCGTGCGGCAGTGCATGGAGACGCAGGGCGCCGACAACACGCTGATCGAGGACCGCATGAACCTGCCTCATCCTTAAATACACTGGAAAAACAAGGGAAGTGAAAATGTGTTTGACTCTTAATGCACAGGCACAGGAGCCAGAAAACCAGAGGCCACAAGAAGCCTTAAGAGCCAGCCGGAGTTTGTTTTTCACTGGATTCATTCAAGTCAGAACGCAGAGGCCAAGAAGACTCTCCATATTGTTTTGTCTTGCTCTCTGGATGGAGCGAGGAGGCCTTGACAACATGTAGGTGGACTACACTTCATCTATTTCCTGTTTTTGTTTTTCGTTTCGGTTCACACTTTTTATTTTTGCCATCAAAGTCTGTTTGCAGAAAGATGGGTGAACAGTTTTACAGATCTGGAATGAGATCTGTGGAGTAATTAGGCAGTTGGAAAGTGACCAAGATGCATCCAGAACAGACTTTTGGAGAACATCTTCCACATTGTACATACAGAACAAGCTTTTGAATAATACCAAGTAATAATATTATTGATCTAAGGATAAAATTAATTATGATAGACTGTGTTCTGTATGCAGGATGAACACAGTGTTGTACAGAGCTGGGCGGCTGTTGCTACTGATGTTCAGAGAAGATGATGAAGACGACAGCATTGTAAGATTGCTGTGAGGCATTTTCAGCATTAAAAATTAATATTTAAACTTACGGAAGTTCGTACGAACCGTTTGTTTACAAGATAAGCCCTTTGTTATTTAACTGCACAGAAATGACAAAAGCAGCAACCTGTGGTTAAGCAGTCTAGACTACACACAAACACACAAAATCTGTCTAAATGCGGCTTGGCAAGTATTCATGTAAACACAGCTCGACGCAGATGTCTGGGGGGAAAAATTGGATGCGCATTAGTATATTGGATCCGGGAAGTGACCGCAGCTGTCTGTGTCAATGATGTTAATCAAACAACAACAGAAAATTAGAAAAATCACTCACTGCTGTTGATTGAATGGCTTTTGTAGCTTTGAAGCAGAGGTGCCCAAACCTAAGAATTTAGCTCCAACTCTAATCAAACACACCTGAGACAAAGTAAGGTCTTCAGACTCACTAGTAACTTCTAGGGAAGTGTGTCCAAACAAGATGTAAATGGATTGTGTTGTTTTTCATTAGAACTTCACTGGAGAAATGTAGCATATCATTATATGCTGACTAATGGATCCTCTGTGTTTTTAAGAAACAAATCCATCAGTAGGGCATTAACTACATACTGTATACACACAGTGGTGGCCAAAATGATTAGAACCATTTCACCAGCTAAAAATTAAGTCACTTTTTTCAATCTTTTATTGTAGTGTGTCAGTAGGAAATATTTTGCAATTAATTGTAATAATCCAGTGAGATTTTGATTTATTACACAAGGAGCCTGCCAACAGCCAGCGATCCACACTGATCTCATCATAATCCAGTCTGTCTGGAATGACGTAAAGAAACGGAACAAACCAAGACAGACTAAATCCAGGTGAACTGTGGCAACTGGCAACTGTGTTGGAGCTGAACTCTGCAGGGCTGCGGCTCTCCAGGACCGGAGTTCACCACCTCCGCTTTATACCATTGTTTGAAGCAACTGCATGCCACATTTTTATATTATATAGTTTCTTCTTTACATATAAAGGAAGTAAAACTGTAAGATGCAAGAGAACCTGTAGGAAAAATGCACACTTTCTCTCACACACCCACACACGTTTTAAGAAAGCAGAATAAAGTAAGTGGATTTGTGTGTGTGTGTGTGTGTGTGTGTGTGTGTGTGTGTGTGTGTAATTATGCCTTTGGACGATTACATAATTGTGGCATCTGTAATTGTAATCACGATTAGAAATTCGATTAATTGTGCAGCCCTACTACAGTGCTGTTAAAGTTCTAGGCGCTTGTGTAAAAATACTGTAAAATGAGGATGCTGGCTGTTGTCAGACTCCTTGTGCAAACAAAATGTCACTGGAGTATTACAATTAATGGCAAAATTAATGTTTGAAAAACTTCCTACGGACACACTACAGCAAAAGATAGAAATAACTGACTTAAAACCATTTTTAGCTGGTGCAAATATTAGTTTTCTTATCATTTTGGCCACCATTGTGTATATATATATATATATATATATATATGGGCCATTCTACAGAACTGGTGCAAAGTCAGAGTTGAAAGTCAGTCTTTTTCCACAAATGTTGTGTGTATGCAAACTGTATAATATACAAGGTACAGTTATAGTAACTATTCCGTTAATTCTCATATTGTTCTTTCAGAAAGTTTTGAAATATTTGTTCTTTCTTCAAATTTGACACTACTGAAACACAGTAATGTATAATTTTAATAAGGGTTTTTGTTATTCTATTAAAATGTTTATAGAGGTAAATCCATAGCATTTACAATTTTAACAATATGTCAAGTGTGGTTTATGGGATTTGTTTTATTTTGAATCTAGTTTTTGTTTGTAAAAGGCAAAAAAGTTGGTCATACAGATTTCAAACTTAAGTATTCATTAGTTTGAATATACACTGAACCAAACACCATCATAACATCTTAGTTGATAATTTAGTTTTAATAACTTAGTTGATGTTTCGGTCGTGACTGCACATTTTCAGTACTGACAGTTTTGTTTTGTTAGCGACCACCATCACACTACAGAATTTCAACTCGCATACTAAAACACTACTAAAATATACTAAAATACAAAAAAATTGCATCACTGTGCTAGAATTGTTTATTTTTTCCCAAACAAAGGATTATGTGTTTGCTTTTGTCACTCCCGAAACGTTGACGTTTCGGTAGTGGTAATTTTAGATGCTTTTAAACCTAGATCAAAGATGTTAAAGGGATAGTTCACCAAAAAATGAAAATTTAATGTTTATCTGCTCACCCCCAGGGCATCCAAGGTGTAGGTGACTTTGTTTCTTCAGTAGAACACAAACAAAGATTTTTAACTCGAACCGTTGCAGTCTGTCAGTCATATAATGGCAGTCAATGGCTACCAAATTTTTGAGAGTAAAAAAAAAAACACACACACACACACACAAACAAAACCAAATTAAACCCTGCGACTCGTGACGATACACTGATGTCCTAAGACACGAACCGATCGGTTTGTGTGAGAAACTGAACAGTATTTATAACATCTTTTACCTCTGATTCGCCGCTATGCCCTACTGTCCTGAGCGCATGCACGTCATCTGGCGCGTGACATGTGTACGCGCTCTGGCGTGATATACGGAAGCGATCTGCGATTATACATCACTCATTGTTTACACTTTGCACGGAGATCGCGTCCGGCGCTACGCCAGGCGCGTACACATGTCATAGGACAGCGGTGAATCAGAGGTAAATATATATATATATATATATATACACACACACTGTTCAGTTTCTCGCACAAACCGATGGTTTCGTGTCTTAGGACATCAGCGTATTGTCACGATTGCCATTGACTGCATTATTTAACTAACTGCAACGGTTTGAGTTAAAAATCTTCATTTGTGTTCTACTGAAGAACTATCCCTTTAATCAGCACATGGTTAGCTAGCCCAATTCTGAACAGTGGTACACATCTAAAAACTAAATTTTATAGAGTAACTCACAAAAAATGTACTTAATTGCATAAAAATGGTATTTGATAATGACGTTCCTTAAAGTTTTTCCAGACTTTTGAACACATTTACCTCAAAATGATAGAGCCTGTCTACTCACCATGTATTTATGAGAGAGAGTGAAACATAAATATTTCCTGAACATAAATGTAGGGGTTTAGTTAAAATCAGCCTCAACCAATGGACTAAAACATACACTGTTTTGGTAGTGACATGAAAATGGAGAACTTTTTAAATAAAGTTTTATAATTTACAAAGAAAATATGATTTCATTTTTTTTCTTCACTTTTTTTACAAAATCAAAAATATATTTTCAGAAACAACAATGTAATAAAATACAGAAATTGTTGTATGCATATTAAACTTACTGATATTTTAAATATTATTGTGGGTTTCAATAGATAATAGAAGGATTTTTTTGGATTGTGGAACAGCAGTTTGCATATGGATAGATAGATTACATAGTGTCTTAAACAAATACAAAGCACCATCAAGGTAACATACGACACTAAAATAATACAATAAACATTAATTTAATAACATCAGATGTAACATACATCCCTGTTATACTTATGTCTCAATAAAAAACATCAGATATGAATCATTGCCCAAAGAATTCGAATTGTAAATTATTAGATGACTAGTTCCATTTACTTCCAAGGCTTAATGCAATAAAACCGTTTTAGAAGACCAAACCCACATAAACACATTATTAATAAAGCGTGCATGTACAGATAAGCAGATGAGTCCAGGATAAGACTGCAATGCGTTTAATTACTTGTCAAAGGCACAGTATGTACGTTTTCACTGCTAGAGGAGGCATATTCAGAACAAACAATGAAACAAAGGCGTAGTTTAATGATGTACAGTCATGGCCAAAAAATATCAGCACCCTTGCAATTCTGTCAGAAAATGCAACCCTTCTCTCAGAAAACTGTTGCAGTTGCAAATGTTTTGGTACTCACATGTTTATTTTTTGCATTGGAACAACACAAAAAACAGAGAAGAAAAGTAAAATCTGATACAATTCCACACAGAACCCAGAAAGTACACTGGACGGAATTATTGGCACCCTTAACTTAATATTTGGTAGCACCCCCTTTGGAAAAAATAACTGAAATTAATCGCTTGCTGTAACCATGAATGAGTTTCTTACACCTCTCTACTGGAATTTTGGGCCACTCTTCTTTTGCAGACTGCTCCTGGTCATTCAGATTTAAAGGATGTCTTCTCCCAACGGCTGTTTTGAGATCTCTCCACAGGTGTTCTGTGGGATTCAGATCTGGACTCATCGCTGGCCATTTCAGAACTCTCCAGCGCTTTGTTTGTAACCTTTTCTAAATGCTTTTTGAAGTGTGTTTCGGGTCATTGTCCTGCTGAAAGACCCATGACCTCTGGTGGAGACGTAGCTTTATGACACTGGCCACTACATTGCACCCCAAACTTCTTTGGTAATCATCAGATTTCATGATACCGTTTACACAGTCAAGGCATCCAGCGCCGGAAGCAGCAAAGCAACCCCAAAACATCTTTGAACCTCCACCATGTTTGAGTGTAGGGACTGTGTTCTTTTCTTTGGAGGCCTCATTTCTTTTTCTGTAAATAGTGTCATGATGTTCTTTACCAAAAAGCTCTACTTTTGTCTCATCTGTCCACAGTGCGTTCTCCCAATTCTGGTTTTGTCACATAAGTTTTAGCAAACTCCAGTCTTGCTTTTTTATGCCTTTGTGTCAGCAGTGGTGTTCTCCTAGGTCTCCTACTCCTACCCTTTTCGATGGATAGTGCGAGCTGACGCCGACTCTGTGTCTGCAGATCAGCTTGAATTTGTTTGGAAGTTAATCGTTGTTCTTTATCCACCATTCGAACAATCTTTTGTTGTAATTTTTAATTAATTTTGCTCTTCCGTTCCTGTCCAGGGAGGTTAGCTACAGTGCCATGGGCTGTAAACCTCTTGATGATATTGCTCACAGTGGACACAGGAACATTAAGATCTCTGGAGATGGACTTGTAGCCTCGAGATTGTCCATGTTTCTCCACAATTTTTTCTCTCAAATCCACAGCCAACTCTTTACACTTCTTTCTTTTCTCCATGCTTAGTGTGACCCACAACACAAAGGTTGAGTCAACTTTTCTCCTTTTTAAGAATAAGATTAAGATTCAGATAAACCTTTATTCATCCCACAATGGGGAAATTTCTGTGTTACAGCAGCAAAGAAGTGCAAATATAAGGCCAAATACAAAGAAAAAGAGAATACAAACAAATACCATTCAAATACAAATTACAAGTTATTGGAAAACCTAAATTATGTTATTGCACCATTTCATAAATTACAATTGCACCAATTTAAGTTAATTCCTATTACTCAGTTTAAGTACCAATATCAGCAGTGCATATTTTAGTCACTGACAGTATATATTATTGTTACGACCCCAAAGTGGTCTAGGGGTTCTGGGGTCGAACATTTAAAAATATAGACGTTAAAAACATATACATACAAGTACTGTGCGAGACAAAGGTTTCCGTGCAACAACAATGATTTATTAAAGGTGAAAACTACAAGAGTAAAGTGGAATCCAAAAGAGTGGTATGTATATATACAGTATTTACATTATCAACATGAATAGGCAAAACACAAGACAAAGGGAATGGGAAGAAGGGACGTGAGCGGTGCTAAATTAAAGAAAACAACAAAACCAAAACCCTCTAACTTCTTAATATCCACCCCTCCCCCCCGCTCCTGACTACGAAAAGAAAATGTAGAAATGAAAAGTCTTCAGCGTCTGAGACGCCCTAACTAAACTACACTTTCTAGCCAATAACAAAAGTACAAGGGGTGGCACTCGCCCCTAACCTAGTGTACTATACAGGATGGTATTCCTACGTGTTGCAATGTATGTCACGTGACATTCTTACCTGTCCGCTTCTTCCCGGCCTTGTAACATATAATACGTGATCAAATATGTACAGTGAGGGATGAGGGAACAAAAAAAATATGTAACTGGGCAAAAATGTACACGAAAACCAGACAACATTAACAACAGGGGATATGACAATAATATGTGATGGCAAGAGAAACACAGTACAAAACAGCAACAACACTTTTATGCACTGGCATGCACTTTTATCTGGGGAGGGTCTTGTCCGATTGGGGCGGCAGGATGGATGATGTCAGCAGTAAATGAAGATTGGCAGGTGACAGGACCAATGACGGGTAACTGAAAAAAGTGAAAGTAAACAGAAGAGACAGAGGGGGAAACACATAACACAAAACACAAGCACGTAACACCCCCACCCATAAGAACAAACATATATGACAATTTTGTTTGTTAAATCACAAAGTCACAGCATATATCAAAGTTAAACTAAACACATCTAGAAAGGGCATCCGCTATTACATTTTCTGCTCCTTTCTTGTGGTGAATTTCTATATTATAATTTTGCACGATCAGTGCCCAGCACATGAGGCGCTGATTCTGATTGTACATGCGGGAGAGGAAAACCAAGGGATTGTGATCAGTACGGCACCAGCACCAACATTAAATGATTCACTCGGAGCAGCTCTGATTGTAAAGTCTTACAGCAGTAGAAAGAAAAGACCTTTAGTATCGCTCCTTCAGACATTTAGGATGTAACAATCTGTCACTAAAGGAGCTTCTCAGGGATGATACTATTTCTTACAGTGGATGGGAGTCGTTCTCCAACAAGGATGATAGCTTAGCAACCATCCTCCTTTCTCCCACCTCCTGTACTGTATCCAGGTGCATCCCCAGGACTGAACTTGCCTTCCTGATCAATTTGTCCTATCTCTTCCTGTCTGCGTTAGAGATGCTGCTGCACCAGCAGACCAAAAAAGATGGCTGAAGCCACCACAGAGTCAAAAAAGGATCTTCAATAGTGCACGCTGCACACCAAAAGACCTTAATCTCCTCAACAGAAAGAGTCTGCTCTGTCCCTTCTTATAAATTGCAGATGTATTGTCTGTCCAATCCAGTTTATCGTTCAAATGAAACCTCAGATATTTATAAGAATCCACTCTCAATGTCATTTCCCTGGACATTAACCAGTGATAATGAAGGATGTTTGTGCCTATGGAAATCCACCACCAGCTCTTTCGTTTTCCCTGCATCAACTCCGCTGGCACCAGTCCACAAAGTCCTGGATCCTTTTCCGATACTCTGTGTCATCATAAGTGTCATCATTGACTAGAGAAGTCAAAAAAAAACATGACTCTCACTGTGCTCCCTGACTTTTCCAGGTGAGAAAGAGCTGTATGAAGAAGGAAAATAACAGTGTCATCAACTCCTATACCTGGCTGGTAAACAAACTGAAGTGGATCCATTCATGGACTCACCACAGGTCAGAGATAAGTAAGTATCAACCTCTCCAACGTCGTCTTCAGGTGTGGGGTCAACGCCACCGGTCTATAGTCACCAAAGTCTTTTGGACGAGATGTCTTTGGTACAGACACCACGCATGATGTCTTCCACAGCCGGTTGCAAGTGTGATTATTATATCGCCCACACCTGTTACTTGCCACAGGTGTGTCTAAATACAAATTACAGGAGCATCACATGCTTGAAAAGCAATTATTTTTTTACCATTTTGACAAGGTGCCAATCATTTTGTCCAGTCAATTTTTGAGTTCTCTGTAAAATTTTGACTTTTCTTCTGTTTTTGTGTGTGTGTGTGTGTGTGTTGTTGCAGTGCAAACAAAAACAATAAGCATGTGAATATCAAAACATTTGCAAATGGAAGCATTTTCTGACAGAATTCCAAGGGTGCCAATATAACCAGCAGTAACCAGCAATATCAACTCCATTGTTGATTGTTGTTCAGTCGTTGTAAAAGCAGGATGGTTGGTTGTGTAGTATTAGTCCCGGCCCTATTCTAAATGATGACTATTCTGTCATCATTTACTCACCCTCATATCCTTCCAAACCATTTATGGGCCTCATTCATGAAACAGCTGGTTTGATATGACCAAATATATGTGGCCACTTTGTAGTAGCCAAATTCAATTAGGCTACAATATAGTGCTTTTCATAATGCATCCCTTTTTTATTTCAGTGTTACAGGATCATGTTCAAAGCTCAAGGGCTGGTTCAGCCAAAAATGACACGTCTGTCACCATTTACCAGTGTTGGGAATGTTACTTTGGAAATATAATAGGTTGGAGATTACAAGTTACTCTAATAAAGTAATTAAAAGGTTACACTACTTATTACATTTTAAATAAAGTAATGTAACTTATTACATTTGATTACTTTTTGATTACTTTTCTAAATTTGAAATATTTTCCACCGTTAATCATTTTGAAACATTTAAACCAGGCAGAGTTAACCTTACAGTAGCACTCAACACTGATTACTGTCAGACTTTCAAAATCCTTTATTACTTGAATTAAGATTATAATAAGTAAGGGTTAATATACATCTTTATTTTCCAATAACAGCTGGCTGGATGTACATTATCCCACTTATTACACATCTATTTGCCACGAAAGCAAATAATTAGACATTGATTTGAGTTGATATATTTCAATGCAAAGCTTCCATGAAGAAATCAATTGCTAGCAAGCTGCAAGTTGACAGAATTAAAAAACTGTACACATAATGTTGAATTGAGTTTTAATATTTTATTAGCTAACCAAACACAAGCTTCCTCCAAGAAAAACTATCAAGCGTATAGCGCCGACTTAAGTTGCCCAGATGAGTCTGTGTTATTAGCTTTTACCATTTGTTATCAAGGAATAACACCTTGGAATGTCATGACTGACCAATCAGAATCAAGCATTCCACAGAGCCGTCTAATAATTTAATTTGAAGCACAGCCACCACAAATTCAGACAGCAGCTCTTTTTTTTGGCTTTTTTCATGCTTTCTAATGGACAGGACAGTAGAGAATGACAGGAAAGCATGGGGTGGAGAGTTGGGTACAGGATTGGCAAAGGACCACAAGTTGGGGACTCGAACTCGGGTCGGCAGAAGTGCAGGCTATCAGCAACGACTAACACCTCTTATTTACTTTGAGATCAGTTTGAGGTTAAATACAGATCACAACAAAAAAAAATCATAACACGAAATAGTTTAATAGCTATGATACTGGTTTTGAAATCAAATATTTGCATCTAACAATGCCTTGGGAAAAAAACAGTCTTAAAAAATAAAGTATATGCATAAACCCAAATAGAAATAAAACAATTATCGAATAAGCATGTGTCCTATTCTGTGTCCTAAACTCCTGAAACACTGGTGTCTCATTTTAGAGCAGTCAATGCAACTTATGAAAGAAGTCAATTAAATCTGTATGTTGGGGTGTGTGTGAAAAAACTCAGATGTAACCCCCTTTGTAATCTTTAACTTGTTCAAAAGTAACTGTAATTTAGTAACTAATTTTTTTGTAACTAATTGTAACTAATTACAATTACATTTTGTAATTAAGTTACGGAATTATGTTACATGTAACCATTTGCTCACCCTCATGTCATTCTAAACCATTTAAACATCTCATTCATAAAAAATGCAGCTTCAAAGGGCTCTGAATGATCCTCGCCGAGGAAGAAGGCGGGCACCATTGAAATCCACTATATGCAGAGAAATACTAAAATGTTTTCCCTCAAAAAACAGAATTTCTTTAGGACTGAAGAAAGAAAGACATGAACATCTTGGATGACCCGGGGGTGAGTATGTTATCTGTAAATTTTTGTTCTGAAAGTGGACTTCTCCTTTAATGGGTATAGGGGAGAGCAGGCACAACCGAACACTTTTTGAATTTCTCAGTTTGTGTAAATCCACGTGTGGTTCAAAGTATAATTTTTTTTATCCATGTTAATTTTACACTTGTCTTCTACAAATATGTCACTTTGTTTCAGTGTATACGTTTTTCGTTATTTACCTCAAAAGAAAGGAAATGAAAAGTAACAACATGCCCCGTATGTGGGGTACATTGTAACATGTGAGGGGCACGTTGTAACATGACCATATGACAGCTTAAAATGTTATCTGACCGAATGAAAAAAAATATACACGACAAACTAAAATACTTTGTTAATAAAATAAAATGATTAACTTTTTCAAATAAAATAATGGCTTTTTTTAAAAATTAAAAGGGTTCACAATGAACACATCGCAACCATGCGTGGGACGGCCCTGATAGCAAAACACATACAGTATACAGTATAGTTCAAAACAATGTGCGCAAATAGATAAAACCCATTCAGACATTCAAAAAAAACACTTCCCTCCCTCCAAACACAGCTCTCATAGAAGAGGAGACACATAAACGAGCCAAAATGCTTTACATTTCTTGAAATAACCATTTCTCAAAATTAAACATCGACTGCCAGTCTTTATTCACCTGTTTCTTGTGGTTTCTTTTTAAAATCCATAAAGGTAAATAGTGAAAATTACATGGCTAATGCCATGAATAGCATAGTTTAATATAGCGGGGCAGATTGTAACGCAGAGTTACAACGTTGTCCATCAGCGCGATTGGAATATAAAAGTGGTTAGTGTCTTCTGATGGTTTGCCAAACATTAATAAACTATCTAAACTGATAAGTGACAGATTGGCTATTAAAATAATAGCATATTTGTCTCATTTCAATACTAAAAACTGAGAAGAAAAATTTACTTCAGCCAGAAATTTACTTTTACTATGTTAAAATAAATATTCAGCGATATCATCAAAAGGCTTTTGAATGTTGGTGCATTTTTTCTCTGTATAGTGTTGCTATTGCAACTAGTAAATTCCGTAAATTTGTTTACGCTAGTGTGTGTGGAAATGTTTAAACCACATGTGTTACAATTAACCCCGCCTTAGTTTGTGCCCTGCGCACCCCTACACTTACAGTTAAAAAAAAACTGGGGAACGAACTTGTAAAATATCATGGCATAGAATCGTGACATTTTTACGTCAAAGCGGCTTTACGCGCGAGTTACACAAACGTTCGTTCTGCTTGTGTTTCATGAATGAGGCCCAACGTCACTTTACAAAAATAAGTTGTGAGAATCTGTGTGGTTTAATACTTTGTAGTTCGCTTCGTCTAATTGTTCAAATACGTTTTAGGGCCGCTGTATCATCAACATCATCTCTCTCTCTGTTGGTTTACTGGAAACTTGTGGTATGAAATGCAAAAGTAGACTCATGTTTCGTGCGGTGCATATCATTAATCATTTTGTATCGTCACTGAGTAACAGTGAAACCGTCGAGAGTTTTGATTGAAAGGTTTTTGGATATTCCTGCTGAGCGAGTATGTCACTGCATTGTTATAAAAACTCCTCTCTGCCATCTAACCTCATTATCAGATTGTTTGTTTGTTTGTTGGTGAGCGCTGTCCTTTAGCCTGGCGATGGGATTTCCAGCCTGCCTGCCATGGTGCACACATGTGGCGAGCTAGCGGCCTCTTTGCAATCGCAGCAGTCAATCTTATCTCTCCCTCCAGTCACCTCTGAACTTGAGTGGCTGTCCTAAATATCTCGACACCTCAAACATGCTTGCTCATTTGAGGCTGTCGGGCTTGACCACCCACCTCTCTGTGGGCTGTGGGAAAGGGGGCTTCGCCGGAGATAACGGCTGATATTGACTAATGAGGTCATTCTCTCAGTATAGGTGGAGACGTACACACTTAATGGGGAAAGCCCGGTGGTCTAGTGAGAGCCCACTGATGGGAAGTTATCGCGCAACACATAATACGTTTCAGCGCAATAAAAACGTCACCCACAGGAAAGCAGATAACAGATGGCAGTTAAAAACGCTACTTGATGACATGATCGAAATCAAATGTGAATGCACAGTTTAAATAATTATTATTTTGGAATAATTATTTCCTAAATATTATCACATAAATGTAATACATTGCATTTCATACCACAAATCTAATACATTTCTGAATCATTTTTACTTTTTGTAACTATTTATTCATGAATATATAAAAAACAACATTTGGTTAGTACATTTTTAATAAAAATGTGGAACATTTTTCCATTACCATATATATATATATATATA